>JAHWFP010244739.1:0-31778 GCA_023313725.1 Lithobius niger
GGCGCGTAAAATCAACCATTGACATAGAAGGAAGCGCAAGTTTGCTACGTGCTGCCATCTCTACACCAAGCGGCGAAATTGCATACTAACTGACGAGGGTTCCAAATTCTGTCAACCGATGACGCCACTTGGCAAACTTGTCGCGTCGGTATTTGTCACGCCTTCTAGCGGAGCATTGCTTGACAACGGGATGATAAATCCCGAAACGTCGCATTTTATTGTATACATGTGCACTTGGTGGCTTTTTAAAACGTTAACTACTTTTAGTGATTTTATTTTGTCAAGAGCATTGTAGAATGCAAAGCTGATCCGACCTGTACTGTAGGTGGCTGTGGTCTGGGACTGTTTTGCCGTTTTGTGTCTGGGTGGAGCCAGGACGGTCGAACAGTTGAAAATTCTTGTTTTTTTCGGGGGGGGGGGGGGGGGGGGGGGGGGGGGTAAATTATTATTTTTCCAGTACAAAAAAAAAAACCAGCTGAGCTCTTTTGCATCATTGCAGCTTAACGGCACTTCACCACGAACACGAAATTAAAAAAAGCAAGATCCTATGCGTGTTGCGGGCGTTTCCGGGAAACCCAGATAACACGAACAAGCACAAAACCGGGTCGTTAGAGTAGTGTGCTCTAAGCCAGATGGACGCGGAATCGTATCCCACCTCCAAGCCAGATGTGCATGCGGCTAAAAAAAAAACAGAATATCGGCAGAAGTCGCCTAACGCTGTGAAAAAGATTGGGATTGGAACTCTATAGTCCATACTCACAACTTTCTTTTAGCAAGGACAGATCAGTTTTGCGGAGGTAATTTTCAGCAATTTGACCAAACTGACTAAAAATAAGTGACACCACGGCAAAGCTTACTGAATTTCCTGCGATTTTTCCTTTTCTTTGCAGGTCATTAATTTGTAGTTTGTGAAAAATGTGTGGGGAACCTTTTACCCCTTTTCAGCCTTTTTTGGAGGACCTTTCTCCCCCCCCCCCCCCCATCCTTGCGTTAGCAACGGCCTTGGGTTAGCCGAAAATAATACCATGGGGCACCTATACTGTTGATAGGGCACTTTTTGAGACGGACGTATAAATGTGAAAGGATTCTGTCAACATTTCGGGCATTAATAACAAAACAAACAAACATTAGATTCGTGAAAAAAACAAGTAAAGAAGCAATCGCAAGGGAGTGATATCACCCTTTTATCGAAGTCCTATTTTGTGCTCCTCGGTTGTATTTTACATGTCCAGACAGTGCAGAACTATTTTGTGGGGGGGGGGGGGGGGGGGAATTAATTACGGCTCTGCTGTCACTTCTTTCAATGGCGAAGTCGGCGGGTTCTTTCACTCTAGGTTTGGGTCTGATTACATTTTTGCTTTACTTGACTTGAATTAATTTTAACAAGGTGATTTAAACAGGCTTGTTCCAGTCTTCGTATTCATGGTACTAGTCGGGTGAGCAAGGTATATAGAGCAGTGACACGACGTAGTATTATTGTATTATATTAAACTCTATGCTGAAGCCTTAATGGGTTAGCTGCAAGGGGTACTGCAGAGAGAAACAGAAGGGCGTCATACTGAAGCCGATGCTGTGAAGAGTGATTTCTTAGACCTAAAATGCGCGATCTTTGTTGTTGGAGAAAACAACGTTATTTTAAGCTTAAGAAATCCGCTCTTCCGTTGTTTTTCCCTCCATTTTTATGTAGTGCACCTTGTAGTTATGCCCTCTAAAACCCATACTGGTGCCAATATGGCGGCAAATGTCACTGCTCTATACTGCATGGAATCGTAAACTTTTGGTGGAAAGACACCATAAATGCACTGGAATTTATAGTGCACACCCACCCGTTCTGGAGATCCCGGAAAGGAATCAGTATGTCTGTGTTGATGTCGCCGAGATGATCGATCACCTTCGCTAGAGCGGTCGAAGCGATAGAAATTCTTTTTAATCGACCATTAGGTCTTTTGATTTGTGTGTACTTATCGCAACGACCAAATGCATGGTTTCCCATTTCTCTTTCACAAAACAGCAATTTGCAAATACTTGCATAGTAAATGGAAATGGTGGCGAATGAGTTGAAATGCCAAGTTTAGACTTGCATCGTTATTTTAGTAATAGGCATTTTCTTGTTTCCTTGATGGATGACATAAGTGACTTAAATTATGTCACTGTTGTTTATTTTAGGGAGACGAACCCAACGGGGTTATGTCATTCTTATAAACGGCCAGGTAATCAATAGACGCTTCCCGCTGTTCCGCCCAACCTACTCAAAGTGCACTATGGTATAGAACTATTATTAGCGTTTGCCTTTGCGAAGCACCACTGCGGTAGATTATTTATGAACTCATGTAGCTAATGCATATTCAGAGAAATGAGGATTCGGAATATAATGGGTGTGATCGCTCAATAATACTAATCCTTAAAGGTCATGGTGCTTTGAAAGGCATTAGCACAACGATGGCGTTAAAATTGGATTTCGTCGTATTTGAACGATGCGACGAAAACCATTTCGAACTCTTGTGAGATATTCAGGAGATATTCACGGATTATCTCATTATTCAAAGTATTAAAAGAAAACGAGAACGATAAAATACCAACAAAACTTTCTTTCAGTAGTGTCCCAATTTCAAACCTTAACTCATTATCTCTAACAAGATTGCACAGTTGGCTACCGAGTTCGGTGCTCACCTATATGGGAAAGCCTTACTTCGGTATGTCACGCTACCATCTGAAGCCATGGCACCGGAAGGCTGAGAAGGACAATTCTGTTAGTAAATTTCAATCGTAAATCTCTAGGATCTTTTACATGCCGCAATTGATATGAGCACGAAACATCATATGGTCCTTCTCTCTCCCAAAAACGCCATGGGTGACTGAGGTCGAAGCAGGGCCATGACACATTCGTGCTAACCATCCGGCTACTTTCCTCAAGGAAAGCCTAACGATGAGAAAGCGCCCATCTCGGGCACCAGCCTTCTAGAACCATGCCCTTGGGCCAGTTGACCAGTTGGGCCAGTTGGAAACAACTCCCTTGCGTTCTACTTCCTGGTCATCCGGTATAAAAGACGGGTCGACCAGGCAAGATGGACTCTTTTGGCGCTTGGCACCGGCAGAACCAGAAGCAGTCATCCAACAGGGAGACTGTGTACGACCCCGCTCAGGCCGTAGACTGACCAATGAAGGCAGTACAGTTTGGCGGATTCAAGTGCGAGACACTTCACATCATTGGCGTCATCTCTCTCTGGTTCAGCTTTCCTTTTTAAGTACCTTATAAGAAATTTTCTGGTCCTAGGTGATTTACCATTCCTGCAGAACACAATACCACGCAAGTGACATGGAAGTTCTTTCTCCCCAGGTTCTGTTTACAACATCATTACAATTAATTACTGGTCTTCCATCACCCATAAAAGGAACAGATCATCAACCTCCTAAGCATGCAAAAACAAGACCACAACTGTGATCTGTTAAGCTTGGTTTTGTATGGTATGTGAAATGGCACGTAGTGTTGCTGAGCATTTGCAGGCAAAGACTATATTGTGCACTGGACTGCAGTGGTGGGACCCCCCCCCCCGGCCCCCCCCCCCAAACGAAAGGTTGTACGATGTTTTTGTGTCAACGTCTACAGCTTCAAAAGGATCATTCCGTGTGGAAACCTTGACAAATTCCGTAGCAATAACAGTAGCAATAACAATACTTAGATTGTCAGATTTTTTTATGTCTGCAATGTCGTTAGATTTTTGTTCTAAATCTTTAAAGTGTTTATGCATAACGTTTGGGTTGTCAACAACACTGTCCAACATTTTGGCTTCTCTGTTCCAACTTTTGCAGATCTTACACCCCACGGTAGCATATTTCCTGTGTCATTATAACTATGCCCATTTGGTTGGCGTAGAATCGGACTTCCAAATTTTCTCTTTTTCTTTTTAACACAAAGTTTATTTAATGTGTTTTTTTCATCCAATAAGGACAGAGAAAAGCTGCTTGAAAAACAAAGCATGGAAATCGTTGGGCCCAAATGATTAGATGTATATTTAGCCTAAGAACATTAGATGTGTCACGGCTAACAGTGATTCCACGTTTGGCGTAGTCGGTACTTTCAATCTGTCATCGTCCACATCTACAAAAGGATCATGCCGTGTGAAAACCTTGCCAAATTCCATAACAATAGAAACAGGTTGAGTAACAATATTTAGATTATCAGATTTTTTTACGTCTGCAATGTCATTAGACTTTTGTTTTAAATCTTTAAAGTGTTTATACAAAACGTTAGGTTTATCAACAACACGGTACATCATTTTTGCTTCTGCTTCAACTTTTGGAGATCTACATGCTGGCAGTAGCATAGGCCTACTTCTTGTCTCTTACATAACTATGCTGTTCATTTGATTGGGGTACGGTTGACTTCCAAATTTTTCATTTTTCTTCAGTTTTACACAAAGTTTACTTAATAGTCCCTTTTTTATCAATGAGGACAGAGAGGTTTTCTTTTTGCTGGATTTTAAGGTCACATGCTTCAATTACCGTGACCAGGCCAAATTATTCTGAACCAAGTGACATCACTGCTTCCTATTACCACTCTACTTCCGGGCGCCCATCTAGTAACATGGTGTATCAATTGGTAGATGTTAAATATTTAAACAATTTTTAGTTTTAGGCCTTGACCATGCCTGAATGCTTTGTTTTTATAGAAGTGGTGACTCGGCAGATACTGCCATGAATTTTTTTAATGTTTTAGTGTTTATTTTTACCTGAAGACGGGAGGTTGTCCTCCCTAAACGTAGTGTGGTTTTAATTGTGCACGATACTGGCTGTCACTTAATCTTATCAATTACCGTCTCGACATACGCAGAAAAAAATCACCATTGTTTATTGACGTCAGGAGTATCAACTAATTCGATCCAGTTGTCTGATCTGATAATGTATTAATCAACGTGTAATCAGCCTAGGAGAAGTCTCGTATGTTGTTCGAAATTGGTGAAACTGGATCATTCCACACATCAAAACCCCGAACAGCATGATTGTCACTAGCGATTAAAAACGGTCAATATAACATGAATTGAAAACTTGGGAGTCGGTTATTAATAAATCCAACGTACTTGGCCGTTAATTTGGATGAATTCTAGTGTATAGCTGTACCTCTGCGCTACCTGGTTCCCGCATGTGCGAGCGAAATACTTAACTAGGCAGCAAAAATTGAAAAGGGCCGCTGACACCTCTTGTCTTCCCCCCCCCCTCGAACCCCCTGCTCCGCACCGCACATTCCCCCAATGTGTGGTCAGCTCCTCCTTCCTGCTGCCTCTCCATTGCCCCCTCCCCCATTGTATGGTCTGAATACCCCTCATCCATGTTCCCCCTCCCTTGATCCCTGATGTTAGGTCTTCTTAGGGAAGTAAATAGCGTTTTCAATGGAGGGCGCCACTCTTATTTTTAGCGTGGCTGAAAATGCCTTGAAGCAACATTTTCGTTTGTTACTTATTGTTACAGGGCACATCCGTTCACATTGTCTTTTTCTTTGCCACCGTGCCAAGAACGAACCTGCTCTTCCTTTTCATTATAGTGCATCGCTTTCCAACTTTGCTAATTTTGGTGTGTGCTTCTCATCATAACTAATCGTATCTATGTAATAATCCTGGAGGCCGGCTAAAAAGAAGGCTAAAAGGAAAACCGGAAGGACAAGAATCACTTCTCCTCTCCTCACTCCCGCTTTGAAAATGCACTCTCCCACTCTACCTGCATGGAAACAGGAGGCAGGCATGAGTGGTCGATCAACTCAATAAAGGTTCAATCTGACAAGTCGTCGGGCCAAACAATCACTTCTCTCCTCCACGCGCCCGCATTGCAATGCGCTCTCCCATTCTGCCTGCATGCAAACAGGATGCAGGCATGAGTGGTCGATCAATCTGACAAGTCGTCGGGAAGAGTGCCGGAAAAATGTCCCGGGAAATGTGTCCGTAAACTTAATTTATGACCGGCCCCGTGCATAGCACGGGCTTTCTCTAGTTATACTATAATATAGGTACTTGAACGAACTGTGTAAAGTAATGATCAGCTAAAAAGTCGAAAGAGTTAATATTGCTTATGTTGGATAGGGAACTTAACTCATCCACCCATTGTATACAAGGTGGTCCAAAAAGTACTAATAAAAAGTAGGCCTACAACATGTATAAACCTATAAAGTGTGAAGGCCTATAAAGTATGTTGAGTAGGTACAGGCCTGCACAGCGCTACATATACTTTCTAGGCCTACCTTTTTTAAAATATTTTTTGGACCACCCTGCATACGACAGAATAACTGAAATCTTCATGTATAATCAGGTCGTGCTTGGCGTCTCGAGTTCCTTCTTGTACGGCTTGTTGAAACTCTCCTTGTTCCATGGGGCAAATTACGAGAGTTTTGTGGCAGCTTGCCGCGGTAACATGACAATCACTCATCTAGTGTACGTCACACCAGATTTTACCCCAAAGCGCACGTTGAGAGATTCGTGTATTAACCAAATGCAAATATTCGTTTTAACATATATGAGGACTCTTCCTTCTCCACATCGAGCACCTCTGTCAGCTCAGTAGAATAAATATTCGGAATGTTAACAGAACCAAAACAGAGTTGTAAAGGAATGTTTTTGTTTTTTTTTCAACTTTTAGGGAGCCGAACCCAATCCAGGTTATCTGGACCACGACAGAGATTAGACGACAACAGGGACAACCAAGAAATGTCTCTTTGATGCACTAATAATGTCAATGTCTTGACTCAAAACATTAAAACATATTTCGTCAATTTTGTCTAAAATTATGTTATCATTCCAGACGCCCCACTTCATTTATCAGTTGGTGATGCGGCTTTTTGCCTTTCTTGAGAGCTGATCGTTTACAGAGCATGACATAAAAAAGGCAAAAGTAATGATTCTTTGGGCCAGACTGCAAGGTTACAAACATAAGTGTAGTTTTTATAATTTGTTTCAATGCAAAGTGTTGAATATATGTATACCCTTGATACTTTATCTTGAGCTTGATCTCTTTAATTGTAATCTGAGATGATTCAAATCGATCTTCCTCTATACTGACAGCATCAATGTCAGGGGCATATTCGTCGACTTACTGGATGGTTACTCGGTTTAAAGTTTGCAACGAGTAAAGCATCCTATCGCTACAGTTAGCCGCTGCTGTTTTGCGGGCTGTCGGTTATTGAAGCATACGAAGAATATTTGTTCATTTTACTGCTGCTGGTTCTATAAGCGGTGCTATATGAGAGGTGCCGTCATTGTAGGAGTTATCATTATTGTTGGGACATGGAGAGCAGTTTTCCTCAGTTTCCCGGTTTTCCGCACCCTGCAGGGTATACGTTGGCGGTAGTTGTGTTCTTCCACTTCTGTGGTGTACAGGTATTGTTGTGGGGGATCTGTGTAATAGTGTAAGTAGTAAGAATGAGCGAATAGCATATAGGCTTCTTAGGCTCAATAAAGAAAATCAAATTGGTTGCTCTTGCAGTTGTCTACATTGTTCCTGACGTAATTTCTCTGAATTTTGCTTCTTCTCCTCCTACCTGCGTTTTTTGGAAAAATACACGGGTTTTTATCGTTCTCCATTTCATCTTGGGATCTTCTTGATCCAATACTCCAGTAATAATCACTTACAGAACTACTGCTGTCTGTGGACGGTTTTATGTTGAGCGTAATACTCTTACTGCTCGTATTTCCGCGCTAACTACTCTCAAGCTAACGTTGGGCTATATGCTTCCAAAAAAAAATAGTTTTTTTACCGTGTGATAATGAAGCACACGAAAGGCCTGATGGTAGGGAGCGTTGATTGAGCGGTTGTGTGGTTACATGTAAGGCGAGTGCACAAAAATCGTATAACACCAAACCGTAGATCACTAGTTGAAGCCCGACGCACGGGTGGTGTGAAACGCACGGTTTGCAACACTGGTTAGGTATGGTAGCTCATGTGTACGTCCATGTTCGACCGAATTAATTTTCCTAGAATTTTTGCAGACACTGGCTAATAAACGCTCAGCCATCACGTGTCTCAATCCTCCCCCGCCTCCAAGGCTAAGGCCCCCCCCCCTCTCCTTTTCTAATAATCACTTCTATTTTATTGTTCATGCTGGTGGAAATAAATGAGGATCAAGGCGGTCCCGAAGCTGCCCCTTCGAGAAACAGGCTGTCTTGAGAACTTCCCCCTTACGCACGGGTGGTGTGAAACGCACGGTTTGCAACACTGGTTAGGTATGTGTAGGTCAATGTCCGACCGAATTAAGTTTCCTATAAATTTTGCGGATACCGGCTAATAAACGCTCAGCCATCATGTGTCTCAAATCCTCCCCCCCCCCCCTTTTCTAATTATCACTAATTGTATTATGTTGTTCATGCTGGTGGAAGTAAATGAGCTCGAGGTGATTCCCGAAGCTGCCCTTTCGCGAAGCCTGTTGTCCTGAAAACTTCCCCAATGTTTCCCTCCTACCAGTTTGCTTCTCTGATACAATTAAATCACCCTTTCTTTTCGCTTGTCACCCAGAATTCTTTTACAGATAACTAAAGCCGGTGCTTTGCACTTGCAATTTTGACAGTACGTAGTCAGAACTGTGAGGAGCCGTGCTTCGCCCGGGAACAATAACCCTCCCAAAGCATCCACCAATCAAGACTGCCGGAAACTCACTGTCTGAAAGTAAAAAAAAAAGAAAAAGAAAAAAAAATGAAACTCAGCATGTGCGATCGTGACTGCACCCGTGCACTCAGCACAATACCCTCGATTTACGTGCGCTCGTTTCACCACATCGACTGAGCGATCGAGGCAGGAGAATTTTCTCCATGAGCCATTTTGTTTACCCTTCAACGATTAAAAAATTCCACCAGCCATTACTTCAGGAGAAAAACTAATTGTAATATTGCATCAGGTGTTTATTTAGTAACGGGAATTTTTTTTCCCACCCGGGCAAGGTCGGATGTTTCACAAGTCCTTAATAAATGAGTAGATGGTTGTCAATCAAAATTACATACGCTGGTAATTTGTATCCTTACGTTGCTAATTATCTTCCTCAAAGTGACAAACATCAGATATCAAAAGGTAAGGCTTATACCAGGGTCGGATTGGGAGGCGGTGGGCCTCACCGGGAAAGAGAAAGTATAGCCATTTCTCCGAAAGTCATAAGAACTTTTTAAGAAGGCTAATGCATAGTGTGTCAATTGTGACCATTTGTGTGCGTTTCTTGGCACTACACGAGGCCCCGAACTACAGAACAGGCCGCCTCAGGTGAGGGGCTCCCCCGGGATCCCCATTCTGACCAATCCGACACCGAAAGCAACAATATCTGAAAAAGGAAAATTACTTAAATTGGAAATTACTTGTTTACGTCGTGTACGCTTAGATTGCAAAGGAAATGATATTCACTGTTCCAATATCCTTGCAAATTTTCGATAGTTTGGATTTTCTGGAAAAGCCAGACTGTCGAAAATTTGTAAGAATATTGGAACGGTGAATATCCTTTTCTTTGGAATCTAAGCTTACAAGACGTAAACATGGATTCTAAATGTCATAGTAAGCGATGTGACATTTTTAAATTGGAAATTATTTCAACGAACGCAGCAGTTCAACGAGCTGCGTGCAAAATTCATAGTTTGATACGAAATGGGTCTACTAAAAAGTTCGAAATTTCTGGGTTTTTTTTTTTAAGTTTGTAGAAAAGGCTGTTTGTACATTTTATTTTTTCGAGTGGGCACACGTATAGTTTTAGCATACAGTGTAAGCGAGGAAATGCCTGATACATTTCTGAAATCCGAAGAAAATTTCGATAAGAATTAATAATAAATATAGGAAAAGAACTTGGCGTGGTTACCATAGGTATATTCGAACGAGGGTCCTTACCCTTGTAATGAGGGTTACACCATTGCTGTGCAAAAAAGTAGGACAATGAACAAATTAAAAAACTTTCTTGGAATGGGTGCGTGGTATTAGTGAGTACACGGACAAATTTTACGTAACCGGAAGAAAGGTCATCTCCTCCGAATTTTAGTTCTCCATAATTGCGCTTGTTATATTCTTTTTCACTTTTCACGTTGTGGTGGCAAGTATTTGATGAATCTTTTTCTTACATGTCTTGAAGGGTGATCGAAATTGCAATTAGAAGTAGAATATTATTAATGTTTGTCTTTGGTTTCTAATATATCCACTAGATAAAGTAAGTATTGACGTAGCACGTTGTAATAATACTTTTCTTAAAATTTCGTGATTTGAATGCCGCTATTCTAATTCCATTTTTCCCGGCGAGAAATTACGACGCGTATATATTTAAACTACGGAAACACGAGATTTGACCACCCTAGATTCTCGGCGCATGCTTTCTCTCTTCTGGGCGGAGAGACAGCATACGCCGAGAATTTTACAAGCGACTGGAGGCAGTAAAATTTGGATTTTAGTTGTAAACCTCATCATACAAAATGCGGTGAAAAAAAAACAACTGAATCTGAATTGTTCTTATTGAGACAAAAAATACGTTTGAAGCGGCTAGAGGTTGAATGCCAGGCTCAAAGAGATGTCCACGAGCGGACATTTTAGTACGGGTGATTTGTAGATTAACGACCTACTACAGGGCAGTGACACAACGTTGTATTATTGTATATAACTCTATGCTGGAGCCAGTAACTGGGATAGCTACAAGGGTCACATGGAGGGGGAAAAGAAGGGCGTCTTACTGAAGACAATGCTGTTAATAGTGGATTTCTTAGGCCTATAATGCACGATTTTGGTCGATTTGTTGGCAGTTGCTGACATTTTAAAGCAAGTGGAATCTTTATTTTCCAATTACAACCTAGCAGCATAAGGGATTGGAGAAAACAACGTTTTTTAAAGCCTATGAAATCCGATCTCAAAGCACCGCCTTGACTTGAAGTGCCGTTGTTTAACCCTCCATTTTAATCTAGTGCCCCTTGCAGCAATCTCTCTTATAGCCAATATGACGTCACACGACGCTGCTTTATAGTTGTTGTCATTGGCGATGCGTTGCAGTTGCTTGTCAGATTCGCAGCGCATGCTTGCTCCCTCTCTCTCCCTCTGTTACAGCAGGAGGGAAAATCAGGTGTTTCGTAGCTTAAATCGTAATCTCTTGCCGTGAAGTGGAATTAGAATGACAAAGTTGTTCGAATCGAATCAAATCAAATAAAATCGTTATTCGGACATAGAATTATCAGTAATAGCATGGACGTTTAAAACTTTTAGCTTCCAGCTAGCTAAAAGTTACTGGTTAACTTTTGAGTTATCTAGCCTATCTATCAGCTCTTTAGTGAAAAGCTAGCTTTGTAGTTAGTTTCTAGCTAAAAAAAAAACTGTGTAGGCTTTTTGTAGGCTTTACAGCCTTTTCTGTGTCTAAGAATATACATATATACACTGTGGCTAAAACATACAGGATGATCAGTTAAGTTGTGACCCAGCTTGATAGCTGAAGTACTACTGAACGATATGTTACGAGATCCTGGTGATGTGATTAGGCCAAGAGGGGCCATTGATTGGACAAGAAATGGATGACCTTGCCAAATGTTATCAAGGCCATTCAACTGCTAACTTCTTAAACATGCGTCACACACCATAAGTATATATAAATTAGGAATATGTAGGGAACAAAGAGACATTATACCAATGCACAATAACACACGAGATGCTGCGGAGCAATGCGTATTAAGTCAGTCACGAGTAGTTGCTATACTCCACAAACACAAATACCATACATACCATATACATTTCCAGCAGGGATTACACGTAGGGAACAACCAAAGGCGTTACGACTACTGCAAAGAAGTACTTACGCGGATTCGAGAAGATTCACAGTTCACTTTCAATGTGTCGTGGTCGGATGACCCCAGGTTTACTCATGTTGGCGTTATAAATCGTCACAATTGTTCATTACTGAGCTGATTAAAACCATCATTGGACGAGAGCTACGTACCATCAGGTGAAGTGGTCTGCGAATGGATGGTGTGGCATCTACGGAAACCGACTAGTGGGCCCAATTTCTTAACAATTAACAAATATTCTTACAATTCGGCGTTTTTTATTTTGCCATAAAACTCCATTGTTTAAAAACCTTCTTCAAGCTAACCGGTTTCTGAACATTCGTTGCCTAAAAACGACAGAACTGTGAAGGAAACTTGCAACAAATTTTTCAGGTAAGTCACTTTCGACGTTTTCGTTTTTCTTTTTCTGTCCTTAAAATATCGACATTGGAGGAGAAACAGACGCAATCAACACTGTTCCCTATTCAACGCGTCGTTGGTGCCGCCACCTAGTGCGAGGAATACTAACTAATCTGCGCCCTGGCGTTCGAGCCGAAGCCTCCTAAAGAATCGTCTTTACCTTCCGCAATACGCACCTCAAAAATCAAACACAACTGGTGACGCAACAAGTTTGTAAGCTGTGCCGTGTGTTGACAGCTGGTGTCCCCAAATTCTCTTTATGTTGGGTAGAGGACCTTACTAACACAGTCATATGTACACCCGGTTAATTGGAGGCTTCGGTCAAGCGTAGCAGTGTTGGCATAATAGTGTTGATTTAGCCCACTAGATGGAAGAACCATCGCGCTTGCGCCCTATCGGGATAATCAATCGATGTTGAGACGAGCTGGAGTGATTTCAAGGTTGTTTGAGATCCAAGGCGCCTTACAATTTGATAAACTGTAGTAAAACGAAGAACTAAAGTAACATTGTTACATATCTGCGAAAACACAAGTGATCCTACTTAATGCTCTCTGAGTTCATCACTCCCATTTGTGATTTCATTATTTTATTGCAAGCCGTAATAAAATAAAATTATCCCGTTTAGGCCGAAAACAACACCAAACGGAAAGTTAACACTAAAGTATGCTTAATCATCTAATCGCTGAAACAGTCAAAATATTTATTTAGAGGGACACACAGCTAAAAGAGCGTAATTTAAATTTCTTATATCTCTAAGAAGAAACGTTCGAGTGTAGCCTAATCGCTTGTCCCCCAGAACTAATAAAACAATCTCGAAAACAAACAAATCGATAAAGAACAACACATTTAAAAATAAAAGGGGAAAACAAGCGAAACGGCGAAAATTATACACTAAACTATGCGTAATGGCTGTTTGTCGTGACGTCACCATGAGTTAGCCAATGACGAACGAGAACAACGGCTGTTTGGCCGTCTGATTGGACTAGCCCAGTCACGTGATATGCACGTCACAGCAAACAGCCATGGCGTGTGGTTATAGAAATAAGGGAATCCTTCGTTTAGCCATTGCGTTTATTTGTATCCCTTCTCTATTGCCATGACTGCATGCATTCTCGGTCGAATGGCGCCATAGTCACTGCTGTGACTTTATAACTGGTAGTCAGTCATTTTTATGCCAGTGTGGAGGAGTGTCCATGGCGATAAAGGCGCTATGTCAGTGATCTGGGGACGAATTCGGTAGCCAGTTCGAATCCGGGTCATGCCACTCCGACGAAATGTAAATGCATCTGCATTATTTCTATTGTATGATTTTCGCTCTTTGGCTTGTTTTTCTCTTTCCTTTATATAATTTACAGCGATCTGTGTTTGTTTAATAACATTTAAAAATGTACCTCCTTCTACGCATTGTCATTCAGTATATGCATACAGAGCGAAGATGTTTTTAAAATTAATAAACAAAAACGGAACGTTACATGTTTAGAGTAAGGGTCTAAAAGTCAAAATCTAGAAGGAACACGGACAAGGTTTGACAGTAAGGGTCTAGGTGTAAAATTTTGTAAGAGGCTGGTAAGCATTAGACCCTTACTACCCGGTGGTTAGCTTATAGTTCTACTCTATTCGGACAGGAAGTGTGTATAAACGATGGTAGCAGGTTTTCTTTGTTCTTAGAATATTGTTATGGAACTTTAAGAACATAATTTTCTTGTGAAGTTTGGCATTTTGTGTCTTTTGATGCTTAAGAATTTTTTTTTTATTATATTTCGTAGATTTACGGCAGAGGATAACCAGTAATGGTCTCTGCTGCGAATACCCTGCCATGGTACTAAATCGAAAAATAATTTTCAACATACAGTAAAGCAGTAAACCTATATCATACTACCACTGGATCATCACATAGGAGGATTTCCAGGTTTTCGTGAAAATGTTTTTATTTCTGACCACCGGGTAGTAAGGGGCTAATGCTTACCAGCTTCTTACAAAATTTTACACCTAGACCCTTACTGTCAAACCTTATCCGTGTTCCTTCTAGATTTTGACTTTTAGACCCTTACTCTAAACATCTAACGTTCCGTTTTTGTTTATTAATTCGTGTTACTTTTAGAATTGCAGCTAAACTATAAAACTGAGAGTTTAACACAGAGACCCAAGGCTGACTCTTACTAACACTGCCAGTGTTAACAAAAGAAACAAATCCTTCAATCTTCAGTCTCGCAGCTGGCGTTTGCTAATTAGCATTGTTGCATAATAACAATGTTTAAAACAATGTAAAACAATCAATCTGGTCGTTTAGAGCTCCATAACCCTTGAACCACTTGACCAATTAGAAAATGCCTTATGGAAAGGGCACATCTACGGAGCAATACCTGTAAAATGAGCTAAGAACCAGTTTCCTAGGACAAATGGTTTGACCTGTAGAGAGGACAGACGAAAGGTACATCCCCAGAACAAGACCAAGAACAAGACCAAGACCAAGAACAAGAAGTTGTCTATTTGGCCCCTCTCTGTATCTCGGGTTTGGCTCGACCAAATTTCACAATTTTTGGACTGCAGACAGGCCTTGACTAGTCAAGGCTAGATTCCAAATCTGGTTTTAAAATGTTTACTTTTGGCGGAGTTATAAGCTCTCAAAGTTGAAAGTTTAACACAGAGATCCTAGGTCGACCCTTACTAACACTGGCTATCGCCAGTGTTAATTAAGGGAGAAATTGGCCTTCATTCACATTATGAAGCTGTACTTAACCTTCCTGAGTGGTGGCTCAGTCACTCAAGACTCGACCTGAACTTGAGACCGGACTTAAGCAAGCGATGGTATTATGTAACCATACTTATTAACCTGAAGTCTGGCTCCAATTCTGAGTTACTCAAACCCGCACTCGGGAATGGTATTCTGAACGAAAATTAAGTCTCTGACCGGTTCTCAAAAGCAAGTTACAAGCACAGAATCACGAGAACGATACGAAGTAGGCGAAAGTCTTTCATCCCTTAAGAAAAAAGCGGCTTCGCTGCTGAACCGTTGTGTACCTTGGCAGGCCTACACATGGCGGAGTAATTGTTGTGACGATTACAGGCTTTTTCCTATGGTAGGCATTTCGTTACGTAGTAGAGAACAACAGCAGCATTCTCCTTTGGTTGGAGTGCAAAGAGCAAATGAATGCGTCAAGTTACAGACCTAAATTGATGGCAAACGCAAAGTGAATAAATACGTATTTGCCATGTTTTTACAGCCAATTTTCCTTTTTGTTAAGTTTATTTCTTTAGCAAACCATATTGTGCATAAACACTATGAAGCCCTGTCTCCTATGTAGTTGGGGTTTTTTTTTTACAAAATAAATATTAACAGTATGAGTTGATGGCAATACATGCGTTAAAAGGAAATGCGTTTTAACATATCATCTCAAGAAAGAATGATAAAGTAAACACAAAATTCTAAATGATCGACAGCTTTAACTTGTCATCACCCAACTCCGATCTTTCGCGTTTACTTATCTAGACACATGCTAGTGTGTCGCGCCAAGTTAGGCAAAAAACATCACATCAATTCTGTTGTCGAGGTTGTAAACCATTGTAGCGCGATGCCATAGCGTCAAGTGTCTTATATCCTTAAACTGAGTGGGGCACATTTCAGGTACTTGGATAAAAATAATAATGCTGTACAAAAGCTTAAATTGTGTTAAAATCGAGAGCAACGACCTACCTGACAAAAAATAACTCGTGTAGGAATGCCAGCTAAGATGCTTTCAATGCAAAATCTGATCCTCGATAACGTTGCAAATGTGTTACCACTAGTTACTAGTAAAATTTAACATTTGCCTTGTAATTTAACATGTGGATAAGCGGAGTAGCTAGCTAGCTAGCCCGCTCAGCCACATATTATATCCCACAGGGTGATTATTCAATGATACCGAGATAACGGGAAGGCTTCCAGCTATTAAATTGGACGAATGGGTGCAGTACAATACGAACTGCGTATCTTTTATGGTTTGGAGCCTGGGGGTGTAACGGGGATGGCGTGGGAGGGCGCGTAAGTACGAAAATGTTGTTGTAACCATTGTTAGTATTGTTGGCATTTTCTCTCATTGTTCGGACAACAACAACCTGTATACTGACGTGCGTGCCTATAGACACACACTAGTGTATCACGATATATGTAAACAACGTTGCCAAAGAAATTGTATTCACATCCAATTCTTGAAAAATATACAAACTGTAAAAACAAAACAAAATAAACAAAGCAAAAAAAATGGTAAAGAGGCTACCAAGTTAAGAGTGATTCGGCCCTTCAAAGGAGTGATATCAACACACCAAAACTAACTAAATAAAACAAATTAGAACAAAATTAAAACCAAACCAAAAACCTGCAAAGAAGTGACTAAGTTGAGAATGGTTCGGCCTCTAGGCAGAAGTTAGTAGCAAACTGTTGAAAACCAATTTCTTGTTGACTTGGCACTTTATTACACATCTGCACGGTAGTGGAGTTGAGTCTAATACATAATTAAAAAAAAGGAGTGATATCATATCAAAACCAAAATTGGTAAAAAAAAGGCCGCCAATTACGAATGGTTCGGCCCTTCAAAAGAGTGATATCAACACATCAAAACATTCGCTAACTTAATCGCACCGAATAATACTTTGGACGTTAAATGAAAACTTTAACATTGTACCGAAAGTGGCAATGTTCTAGTATGCATTTAACCTTCGCACTATTAGTCGGTGCGATTAACTTGGCGAATGTTTTGGTGTGTTGATATCATTCCTTTGGAGGGCCGAACCATTCGGTACTTGGCGGCCCCTTTTACCAATTTTGGTTTTTGGTATGTAAAAACATACTTCAGCATTACAGTGTTAGGTTAAATGGGGACTGTGTTCGGTTATGGGAGCTGGTATCGCTAATCGGAATCGGGATTTGATATCGGCCAGTTTCATTTAATGATCGGCTCCGGATAGGCTCGGATAGAAAAAAGCTGATTGTCCCAACCTTAATATTTAATCCCTACGCGGTCGACATTTAAATTGTGGAAAATGTAAGGGGAAGGTGCAGGGGTTATGAAAAACTAAAAGTTAAATTATGAGTGTTCACCATTCATAGAGAGAAAGATGCTTCAATAACGTTTTCATGATACTGTCCAGCTAAGTAGCTAGCTACCTTGGAGGCCTTCCGTGGTTGAATAATACCACTTCTTTCAAAGGCCGCCCTTTTTTGACCAAACCGCTAAACAATAACGTAAGCGGAGCCCACTCCATTACGTCGATAGTGGAAGTGACCACGGCCCTAGTTAAAAATTACGTTAGTATAAGAATTTCAAGTCTTTGCTGTACCACTCATTTTATTAAGAACAATGACAAACTGGCGGGTCGTACCATTGGATCCTAGTTAGTCCCGATGGGGAAGAAAGCTGTAGAAAAGGTTGGGAACCGCTGGGCTATAGCTAATCCGAAGGCTCCCATGTTAATTCTCATGTAAAGACACCTGTACAGCTCACTGGGGAAAGTTACCAAATATAAATTTTCTCACACAGGTAAAGAGTCGTATGGGGAAGTGCCTTTTTCTAAAGCAGCTAGAAGCCCGTGGCCCTGAAGTGACGCCGAATTGCAACATTATTATTGTAACCATTGGTTATATTGTCATCCAACAGTAGATTCGGCAGAGCGTTCGGCATATGGCCAGGGCTCTTGGCAATAAATTCATTCAACAGTAGATTATATTAATGTTGTAACTCGTTTTAGTACTTAATTGTCAGAATGCATTGTTGTCGCTAAGAAGCGGCTCATTGTTGTTGCAGATGGTCGACTTGGTGACCGCTCTCGAAATAAATTGAATTGGATTGCGTTTGGATCACTAAGAGACTATATTGCAAAGAGCTGGAAACAAACTGCAGATCGCAAGCATAAGGTACAATCAAGTAGAAAAATATACATTTTTTTTAAAGTATTAGGCGTTTAAAAAACATGATGAAACAGTAGTACGGCAAATTATTTCACGCTGCTTCTTGCTACGTGCTTGGATTGGTACACTAAACACTTTGGCAGTGCAGAGGGTAGATCGGCCAGATGCACTGGCTTCATTTCACCGGGTAGGGCGCGCTGTTTCACCATAAAACAAACAAAAGTTTGATATAGGAGATGGTACAGAATGAAGATATAGATGAACGTAGTTAGGATCTGAAACTAATGTTACGATAGCCACCCAGGCTCATCAACACTCTCCCAGTGAAGAAAGTAGGCGTGATCTTTGTGTGATCTATTTCCAATGAAAGTTGTGTTATCCGCCCAAAACCAAAACTGATATAAGAGAAGCCACCAAGTTTCCAGAAAGGGTCGGCCTTTGAAAGTAGTGATATCATTCAACCACGGAATGGCCGCCAAGGTTAATCCTATTATCCAACAAATTTGGCACATTTGCCCTCTTCTTTAATTTCTTTGTATGGCTACTTTCTTAGACTGCTGAAACATGTGGGAGTTTGAAATATACAATTATATGACTCCGACATTGACATTAACGCAGTCCGTCACGTGTGCAGACATTTGTGATCAATCCTATCACAGAAACTTAATGAAGCGTGCAATGCGCCAAGTTTGTCGGTTAATAT
This sequence comes from Lithobius niger, assembly GCA_023313725.1. NCBI lineage: Eukaryota > Metazoa > Arthropoda > Chilopoda > Lithobiomorpha > Lithobiidae > Lithobius > Lithobius niger. The sequence continues at coordinate 18,749 of JAHWFP010244739.1, forward strand.
GGGTTAACCTTGGCGGCCTGGTTGAATGATATCCGCTACTTTCAAAGGTCGACTCTTTTTGGAAACTTGGCGGCTTGCCTTACGGCTCGTTTACGCAACGAGACCTTCTCGCTCGCCAAAAGCTATTTGTTAGGGAACCGTTATTTATTTATGATAAATTTCCCGTTTCTATTAAATGATTGCGGTAATAGACAACAAATTAGATGTATTATAAATAACAACACGGACAAAGAACAAAGTGCAACAGTCATTTTAAACATTGGTACAACATTGTTGCCATTTCACGCTATTTCCAAATTTGCTATTCTCGCTGAAAAAACAATTTCTAGCAGTGTTCAAACGACGGTAGAATAAATAGCTACTCGCAGCGAGAATTCAAAATCCAACATGGCGTCCAGTTCGGAGTTATCGATTCGAAGACAAACCTTCGAATGGCGGTATTCAGGAATCTGTCCGTCGTCGTGTACTGCAGCAAAAATTGTTTTCTTGTTGTCATAAATCGACGCTGTCATATTGCAAGCATCGTACGTCGTGTCGCGAGGCACGAGGTGGAAATTTGCGTCCGCGTTGTTGCCATGGTTACTACGTATAGACAACTTGAAAGCCGCTTTCTTCGACAAAGGCGAGAAGCAACCAGCAGATTTAGTATTGACCACGTAAAAGTTGGTGAGCGAGAAAATTGTCCTTTCGTAAACGCGCCCCTAGGGGTTTGAATAATATCTCTGTAATGTGTGGTGCAGTGGCAACCCGGACCACTGCACTGTGACTGAGGTTGGCGCTAATGACCAAGCTGTCGACGCGCCATTAAGCCTCATTCCCCCCCCCCCCCCCTACACCAATTTTAGTTTGGTTTTAGTTTTAGTTTGGAAAATACTCCATTCTAACAAAGAAAGAAAAGACAACTTCCCCGTCTAGGACTGGAACCCTGGATCCAGCATACGACAGCAATGCTTGCAATTGTTTCTAGTGTAGAGGCCGGAAGGCGAAGTTGCTTTTCTTCATTGTGTAATTGCTTCTAACCTTTGGGTTGCCGCCGGGCTCGGATCGCTGTCGGGTGGGCTAGTAGGCTCGGCTGGAGCCTGTAGCCCGAGTCTGCACCGGTGGCGCAGCGGTGAGGGCCTCTGCCTTAGTTTTCGGGAGGTCATGGGTTCGAGTATATGAGACGAGGCAGGTTTCTTTTCCTACTTTCCCAGATTGGTCGGCCTCTGTTCTCGCACGGACACTCTTTTCAGTAGACGCAGGAATAAACATTTATTATTGTTGCTTACTACGAAACCAATTAAATTTGTTGTCGAAAATAAATCGTTAGTATATGCCCACCAAAAATTATTACTGTAGCAGACTCTTACTGACTTAAAAAGCTATTTCCGCTGCGACTTTCACATGCGAACTCTATATAGAGCCTGCCTGATTTTGGTAGGCAACCATTATACATTAATAAGACTAACGATACCATTGTGTAACTTACGTCGCATAGAAGCCATTACTCACTACCTTACATAACCTTTTACTCTTTAAATGTTTTCGAAATGTCTTCGATTGTGTAGGTTTTTTAAATTAATTACGGGATGTAATGTTATAAAAAACAATCATAATTTTTAAGGTAATTAATGACTGCTGATTGTTTAGTAGCGATCTAATGGACTGTACTTAAGTTGCTATAATTTATTAAATAGAGTAAAGTTACACCGTTTGTAGCTTTACACCAAATGTTTGGTTACGGCAACATAATTGCCGCAATAATTGAAAACTCGAGTGAAATTGAATTTTGTTTCTTTGTGCGTGTGGTGTGTGTTGTTGGGAACTTGGCTTCGGGGTTTACCGTGTTCGGTTCACAACATGACTGACGGGGACTAAAGGGGGAGTCGGGAGTTTTAGAAGGACGGTTGGTAGCTAAAATGGGGATGAGATTTTGATCCAAAACCAAACGCTCAAAGCTTCTATAAACCTATGGTGGAATGATGTTACCCAAATAGTGGTTCAGATCATGGTTGATTGATTGGCTCGCCTGAATTGTGGGTGACGGTGACAAAAGGGTTACAGAGGAAAGAACGTTCGGCTTGTTTAGGATTGGCTAAAAGCCAATTGAACAGAATTTAAGTTTAAATGGTTGATAATGGAAAATGTAGGCTCTTGAAAGGGCGGGATGCCGCTGATGCAAGCACTGGTTAAGTTAGGGTTGAGTTGAAATTGGGACTAGGACTATGGGATAATGTTTATAATAATATCGGAGATCGGCTAAAAGGAAAAGGAAACCTAAAGGAAAGCCTAAAGAAAAACCACTTCTCCCCTCCTCGCGCCCGCATTGAAAATGCACTCTCCCACTCTATGTGCAGCCAAAAAGGAGCCAGGCATGAGTGGTCGATCAATCTGACAAGTCGTCGAGAAGAGTGCCGGGAAAATGTCCCGGGAAATGTGTCCCGGGAAATGTGACCGGCCCCGTGGAAAGCACGGGCTTCCTCTACAGTATTCTAAATAAAAGGCATAAAAGGCATTCAACAAATGGCGGTTGATGCGGGAGTAGGTCGGTTGGGAGGATCAGGAGGGAAGTGAAATTAAAAGCTAAAACTTAAGCCAAGCATTCGTCCAGCACGTGGGGTTACAATAGATTCATCACAAAATGTCAAACATAACAGGGTTTCATTGTCAAAAACAAAGGAATCTTCGTCTTACATATTTCAATTATTGTTGAGATCTAGAGATGGAATCAGATGTCCGTATCGGCAGCTTGATATATCGCGGGAATCGGCAAATGTAAACAAGTTCTCTGCAGTGTTTGTCAGCTTCGGAATGGATAACAATCGCAATTTTGTACTAACTGGGTTTAAATTTCATGACATGGGAGACTTTGTGCATGAAACAAACGAGTTCGGAGATGAAAATCCTGCCTCAAATATTTTCGGAGATATTCGACTTCCCGTTGGCTGATTAAGACGATTTTTACTATACGGCATTAATCGCGCTTCCCGACAACACACGATGCCATCTATCGAGTAATTTAAATACTATGGGCGATGCAGAATTCAATTCACCCGTTGATGGGGATCTTTGGTTTGCCCTCTAACACGCATATCCCTTGTTTTGCCTGTAACTAATGTAATTCACCCTGGCATCTTTGGGGAAATTTTTAAAATGAAGGTCAAAGGTCAAAATTGGTGTCCAAAAGACAGTTTTTTTTGCTTTAACTTGTTAACCGTTGATCAGATCGAAAAACACAGAATACAAGTCTAAAACAAAATTATATTTTCTTCAGGAAAAGTCCTATTCAAATTTGACGAAAGGTTAACCCCTTGGTCCAAATTTGTCATTTTATGCCAAATTGACGGAAAATAGTACATTTAGTATTACAGTGTATAGCATTCCCGGCTACGCACCTTTGCTGTTAAATTTGTAATTACCCTGGATGGACTTAGTTAGGCTCTTCTGAAAAGTTGTGATGTATTCTTTCCAGCAATGCTAATCACAATTGTGCATCTTAAATAGGGACCGTCCTACGCCCATTGAAAGGTGTTGTCGTATGGGGATTTTATGGAGCACTTCTTGCTACAGCTGTGTTTTCAGTCAGTCTACGTATATGCTTTGTTCTAGCTTTAAACTTTACTGGAAGAGAGTGTTTATCACTAAATTACAGCGCAGATAATTATGTTTTTATTTCTAAATTACATTTATTTACACACCCGATACTTCGAGCTTAACAATAGGATATTTTTCTTACCATTATACTTCATGGTGCAGTAATACGATTATTATTTCTTTTTTATACAAAACAAAATTGTATGATGCATGACAATGAGCACGAATGACACAAAAAATTAGTAGATGACGATGGAATAATCAACTCCATTTTTTATTTTCTTTCGGAATATTATTTTCATTCTTGCAAAACGTTAGGATTTTCTTCATGAAATCCGAAAACATCCACATTGCCGACAGCGTCCCTTTCTGCCTCATCACAGTTGTAGTTGTACCAGTGATCGCAGATGAAGTTTTTCTGGTTAAAAATGGTACCCACACCGCACAAGAAAGTGTACCTGCGCCCGTCTGCTAAGCACTGGTGATAAACCTGCAACAACAACATGAAAATCAATGTTGCACAACAAAATAGGAAAATGTAATTCAAACATGATTAACAGAAACAGAGCGATACAATATATTGTGTGCGCGGCGTATCATGAATCCTGGAAGTATTTTACGAGCGACTACGTCTTCCTGGAGGGGGCGGCTTTCATCGACGGCCACCATTGTTTTTGTAACCATCTTGGATATCAACAAGGCACTCTGCTGCCAAAAACGTACAATCGATTATCTGTGTTCGTTCTGCGGCGAACTCAAGATAGGCCGCGCACACTTTAAATCATAATCATAAAGCAAAACCATCACTGTTTCTTCTTACAACATCAATAAGCTGCCTCTTCAGGATCTCGGAATATGCCAACCAAGTTTGGTTACCAGCTCTGTTGGGGGACATTGAGCGTTTTGAGGCAGTCCAACGGAAATTTATAAAATCGTTGCCTGATACGCGCAATCTTGCTTATTACACTGAGTTGATTCAGCGGCTAAAACTTGAATCACTTGAAGTGCGGCGACTTAAGTCGGATTAACTTTGGCTTTTCAAAGGGGGAAAGGGGGAATGGGCATCGAAAGATTCTTCCAGGATTGCACAAGACAAATCTAGCCCGCCAAAGGTTAGCAAATGTATATATGGCCCTGAGTTTGTGAAGGTTATGAACCTCTGGACTAGATGGCCGAACACTGATTTTTTCTGCTGCCTGCGGATGCTACAACGGGAGTACGTTTACATGCCTTATTATCTGCATTTTCGTTTCTCGCCAGCTGAGATTCGGTACAAATCTTTATTATGGACTTATACAGGGTGAGTCAAAAGTATCGACCCAGTAGAGTTTGCAGCCGCATGATTTAATTTAGTCACAAAACAACCATCAATCGTTGGTCACCACGGAGGGGGCCACATATTAAGATCATTAAGGGGTACCCCTGATCCTGCCCCCTTCAATAAATTTTCTACTTCCGGTTCCTTTAGGAATAGGGCACTGGTCCCAATTTGAGATATGTGCGGGTAGTTAATTCATGGTGAATGCAGAAAACAGCATGTAAATCGTTCAACAATAGCATGAGCTATGACCAAAACACGTGAGTATACACATGTTGGCTTCAGTGCATAAAATAATACCTTGAGCCGTGGTGTGAATTGATTGAGTGTAATAATTACAGTAAGAAATCGCAAACGTGACGATGTTGATGAAGTATGCGGCTAGGACTTGCTTGTGCGCATGTTTGTTGCACATGTAGCCGCTGGCATTCGACCTAAAGGAACCGGAAGTGGAATATTTATTTAAGGGGGTGGGGCAGGGCGGCGGGGCCCCCCGGAGCAACCATGCTTGATCCTGGACCTATTTCCTCTGAGTGTCCAAGAAAGGGCTTCTTTCTTGCTCACTGATTTCGGGAAGGAAGGCACCTGTCACTAGTTGAATAAATAAATACGGATGAAAACCTATTTACGTTGCCTTTTGGACTTAAATGTCATTCTGCACACGGATTCTAGTTGACGTAGACAGTACGTTTCTATGACTGGACAACACATTTGTTGAAATATTTGTTCGAACCTTGACAGGCGTTTTTCGGTCGAACACCAGTTTGTTACATGTGTTAAAAACACCTGCGCAAACATGCGCTAGTCGAACCCTTTTCAATTTCGTTACGTTTGGTATTCCCTACTGCGCTTTACTACATGCAATCAACCAATTCACACAATGGCACAGGGTATTATTTTATGCACTGAAGCCAACATGTGTACTAACGTGTTTTGGTCATAGTTCATGCTATTGTTGAGCGATTTAAGAATAGAATAGAATAGAATAGAATAGACATTGTTGGCCAATAAGCTTAGAGTTTTTTGAAGGGCCAAGCGGCAGATGTTAGTGGAAGGAACCACCATCATTTCGGTTGTTTTTTTTGCCGCAGGAGAGAGGAAACCGGAGTACCCGGAGGAAACCCTCGTGCAACGGGCGGGAAACAACCGGAGAAAAACCCGTACATATACACTTCCCTTCACCAGGATCGAACCCGGGTCTGTAGGAAGCAAGAGATGTACAACTGGGACCAAAACGCCTGCCGAATCTGACGCCCCAGTGCTCGCAGCTACATGTTGTTTTCTGCATTCACCATGAATGAACTGCCCGCAGATATTTCAAATTGGGACCACTGTCCTAATTCTAAAGGAACGGCAGTAGAAAATTTATTTAAGGGGGGGGGGGAGGGGCAGGGTCTAGGGGCACCCCTTAATGATCTTAATATGTGTCCCCCTCCGTGGTGACCAACGATCGATGATTGTTTGGTGGCTAAACCAAATCATGCGGCTGTAAACTCTAATGGGTCGATACTTTTGACTCACCCTGTATATCTTAGGTAGGACGCATTTGGGAGTCGAACCACTGAACTCCGGATCAATACTCGGACGCCCGATGGAAGTCTGAGGAGGCGTTAAGTACGTCATCATCACAAAATTGAAAATTTTTCACTCCCTCTCCCGCTCGCCAGCAGGAGGTAGGAGGGGGTTTTGGGTGTGGAAACTGAGGGAAACTGAGCACTTTTTTTTCTTTGCTTACGTCATTGCCTGGCAACCCTTCCCCCCTCGTCCGCAACCGTCATCAAGAACTACCATCTCCCCTACTCACAACTTGATGACGTAGTACATGTACTCTCTCTGAATCGTATCTTCAGGGTACTACGTCATCAAGTTGTGAGTAGGGGAGATGTGAGCAGTAAGACGGAATACCTTGACGAATTGCGTGTTTAAAATATCCTGTTTGAGAAACAAGAACCGAAGTTGTTTATTTTCAAAGCGATTCTTTTTACATTTTTGTAAGATCTAAACTATTTGCAAGTGGAGGAAAGGTGAGTAGTGGGATGCTTTTTGTCTAAAAAATGAGAGGAGATTATGGGTCTACTCCATAGTTTTCATCCTTGGCACAATTATTAAAAACACAATATTTCTGCCCATGCATGGGGGGATGTAAAACAGGCACATAAAACACACAGTAAGGTTAAATACCTAACCAACACCAGCGGCCATTTTACCGGAAGTCCGTGTGCAAATTCGCGAAGATAGAACTGAGGCAGATCCTATACAATTTAAGAATTTAAAAGTATTTCCAGATATTTAAGATTTTATAATGCGAGTTAGTTGACGCATAATTAATTCTTTTGGCTTACCTGACATCTGGTGGAAGGATCGGCATAAAATCCTTGCGGTTTTCCACGGCACGAAAACCGCAGCCCTGATGGCAAAACTGTGAAGAATGGGAATTGTTCTTCATCATCGAATTTGAGCTCTGGAACTGGAGGATCGGGGAATCGTTGAAGAGCGGGAGGGGGTGGAGGAGATGGTAGCTGGGTCACTTGTCGACGCACCTAATTGACAAAAGAAAAACAAATAACATTGAATCCGGATTCCGATAACAACATAATAACAATAACAATAATAATAATAATAATAACAATGTTCTTTATTGTTCTGCGTTACAGTTAACGTTTTAAAAAGCCAGCAAGTGCACATGTATACGATAAAATGCGACGTTTCGGGATTTATCATCCCGTTGTCAAGCAAAAAATATTTTATAGCATAAGCTACAAGTCACAAGATTTTGCTTGACAACGGGATGATAAATCCCGAAACGTCGCATTTTACTGTATACATGTGCACTTGCTGGCTTTTTAAAACGTTAACTACTTTGAGTGCTTTTATTCTGTCAACTGCATTACAGTTACAGTTCGCATTGTACAATATGCACGAAATTCTACTTCCGGCCTTCTGACTTAATTTTTGACCCCTACTAAACCACTATGAAACCTCGGCCCTTTTTTTTGTTTGCATATAAATACTTCTTGCTCACAATTATTTGCTTTTCTAAACATTCGTGGACCGCATGAGAAGGCGTTGAGAACTCTCAGTGATCCATAACTTAAGCTGTGTTCATAGGTATGGCGGGGCGAGGCCTTTCGTGTTCATGCAAATCATGTATTGCCATCCCCCCCCGCCCCCCAACTTCCCGGTTCAGGATACACATTTTCAGCTTTATTGGGCGCAACACATGGCCTGGCAAAGTGTTACAAAGAAGTCCTTGATTCTGGAGACGCGTTTGCAGGGGGATGGGAAGTCCTGGACCATTTCTTGGCAACACCCGATCACATGTTTAGCCCTAAAAAGAGCACACCATGGCCCTAAAAGGCAAAATGTCTGAAATTGTTTTCAACAGTGCGTATGTATTAACTTTATTCATTTGAGATAGCTTCTCCTTTTTCGGTGATGTAACTGTGTCGAATAATTTTGAGGCAATTAGTTCAAGGCTACAAAATGTCATCATCTAAGCAAAATGGTGTTCTGACACTTACCGGTGGTGGAAAAAACGGCTCTTGTCTGACACGTTTTCCAAATTCTTGAGCGGCAAACGACAGTTGAAATACTAGGAAAAAAAGAAATCACTAGTGTTACACAACGTGTAAGAGTTTATCTTATTTTTACCGAAATTAAAACCAACACTTTCGAACCGCTTTCTTCGCATCCAGCGTTAAGCTTAAAGCTGCTTGGTTCTGTTATACCGAATGTTGGCTTTTTTTCTGTGTGTGCCATGGTTTTGCTACGTTCAGTCTAACCTATCGTAAATGTTGCAAACGTTATTTTTCTTTGGGATTAAGTAAATGCCGGGAGATATCGATTCCTTTAAAACTATTAAAGATTTTCAATGCTTGACTGAGATGGGTTGTCTGTATCACAACCGACAAATCTATGTGCACGCTGTTGCGACTTGATGCTTCCATAATTGGCTTAGGCAGCGGGTACCAGGGAAAGGGGGGGGGGAGTGCTTCCCTTCCGTACCAGAGGGAAGTTAAGAGTAAAATTTGATAAAAGTAGACAAATGAGACATCTTCAACTGAAAAAATGTCTGAAAATTATCCTTTTAAAAATGTCAAAGGTACTAAACCTGTTGAAAATTAGTTGTCTTACAAGCGACTCATACTCAAATCACCTCTGCTGCTTCCTAGACCCCTTAGATGAATTCTCGGATTCAATTTTGAATCCCACTTTTTTTTTGCTTCCTCTCCTTTTCCTCCCCTCATTTCAAACCAAGTTGCTGGGTGCGCCACTAATGAAGGGTATACGTATAAGTTCACCATGTTACCAACCAGAGTACCAGGACCATTGCGCATAATGACGTAGATTAATGACATAATCTCGCAGTTTTGGCTCTGCCGATTCGTTACGAAAACAGTCAATAATTGGCTGGGAAAATTAGTTCTTCAAGCGAATTCTTTATCTAATTTTCACAGATTGATAGAACTGCACTCATTTAATCAAACGATTTAAAGCTAAGCTATAGCTACACAGGTTGTGTTGTTACCACGGGAGCGACACCTTCGTCGTTGTCCTGTGACCAGCAATTGCTTCTAGCTGAGACATGTTGCATTTTTCAACGCATAAACGCAACCTAACAGTCAACTAAAATGCGATGAAATGCGATGTTCTGTAGTGAATATTCCAATCTCAAGTAATAATAAAAAGTTAAGATAAGCAGTGACGAAGCGGCAAGTCGGCACCTGCACTTCCGCACGTGGGTGTGTTTCAGGGCCTTCGAAAACCCCAAGCCAAACTCAACCAAACTCAAGCAGTCTGGAGGCAGAGCGAAGTTTGCTCTTGGGTATTATGTGTCTTAACGGTACCAAACTGCCTTCAGAAGGATGAGTTTGGTTGAGTTTGGATTGGTAGTTATCGCAGGCACCCGTTGGCGCAGTAGACTGAACGGGGCGTCGGACGAACGTCTAACTGGAAAATCGTCTAATGGAATAAATGTCTAATATTAAAGACGAAAAGCCAAAGGCTCAACAAGAGTTAAATAAATACAGATGCAAACCTATTTACGTTGCCTTTTGGACTTATATGTCAGACTGCCTGAGCGGGGAATCGAACCCACGACATTTGAAACTAAAGGCCGAGGTCCTACCAGGTGGACGTTTCCTTTAAAAAAAAAAAGGTCCGTGTCAGTATGGCTCAGCGGTAGGACCTCGGCCTTTGGTTTCAAAGGTCGTGGGTTCGATTCCCCGCTCAGGCAGTCTGACATATAAGTCCGAAAGGCAACTAAATAGGTTTGCATCTGTATTTATTTAATTCTCTGATACGTGTCTAAATAAAAAACCTTAAAAATTGTGTAAACGGCGTATCTTAAAATGGATCACCGTCCAAACGGATAATGGTCTAAATGGACAGTAAAATATATTACCGGCTAATTTGTGATTATTAGCTGCGCATTCTGATGTTATATGTACGTACAGCCGCTGCGAGCGCGGTAGGAAACGATAAGTCGGGAATGGATGACCTTCCATTTACGAATTTCTTGTTAGACGGTTTTCAATTACAGCCTACTGTTATACTGTTGACTTTTTTTCCCCAGTTATGCGAGTTTCCAATTACACGATCATCCCTCGACCCGACAAAACAGCCATTCAAATGACGTATGTGCATTGTGTATTTCCTCCTCCTATACTTTTAATGGTGGTTCTGTTAATTACGTCGAGTACTGGGTGAATGGCTACCTTTCCCCTTCGGTGCTTCCTTTTATATGATTTTTTGCTTACCAAGGGATGTTCCTCAACTCCGAAATGTCGAATATTATTTGACCGTTATATTATTTCAATTCACCTTGTGTAGTGCTGTGTTCTTTATTACAATCTAGTCATAGGAATGGATTAAGGGAAATTCTTCGAAACACGAGAGTTTGCTCCCATTAAATTCACTAAGTTTAATAACAATGTTGGGCTCCGAAATTCGATAACTGTACCCATCGCAGGAAATCTGATGGAAACCACCCAATGACTGTTCATAAAATAGGCGTAATACTTACTGCATTCAAACTTAGTACTAATTGTATTTCCTGTTTATTTATTTATGCTAATTTGTTAGTTGATGCCCTGTACTGCTAATGTTCAGCTTCGGTTTGTTTGATAATCTGCTTTGCACGGAAACTAGATCTGCTTTGCACGGAAATGATCTGCTTTGCAAGGATTTCTCTTAAATAACATCAAATCGTTGTTCATCATCTGAAAATGCACTGCGTAAGTGGAACGCGTACACTACACCAGAAGTAAATAAAAGAGTACTTTACCGATACTTTCCAGCATATTTATCCTGTCTTTCTACTGCTTACTGCCGAACTTTACAAACTGTTCATAAAAATAATAGAATACAAAGAAATTAAAAATCTTAGTGGCATGCCCTTGGTAAGCAGTTAATTAGAGGAGAACTGTGTAATTACTGAGACTGTTGTTCGACGCGCACCCAGCACAGCCACAGCGACAAATTTTACTAGGTAAATGCAATCGGGGGGTCTTAGGATCTTGTACATGCCACAATCGACATGAGCATGAGGCATCACATGGTTCTCCTCTTCCCTAAAAAGCCAGGGGTGGCCGAGGCCGGACTCGAACCCGGGACCTCTGGCACAAGAGGCCGTCATGCTAACCTCATATTTTGCCTGGGAATATCTAATATAACTTTTTTTATTGTTATTTTTTTTTTCAAAAGCAATTAAAAAAAAACGTAGTCTTATATTTTAAGTCGATGCTATTCACCAAATTTATTGTGCGCGCAGCGTGTCTTGAGTCCTGCAGATATTTTATGAGCGGCTACATCTTCCTGGAGGGAGCAGCTTTCATCGACGGCCGCCATTGTTTTTGTAACCGTTTAGGATATCAACAAGGTGCTCTGCTATCGAAAACATACAATCGACTATCTGTATTCGCTCTGGGGCGAAATCAAGATAGGCCGCGAATACTATAGTACAGGATCACCAGAAAAAATTTTCAAAACTAAAAGCATGGTTTGGCATTGCTTCAGTAAACCTTGTAAGTTTTTAGTTAAAATTGTGGTTTTTCTGCGCACATCATAAATACGTTACAGTACAAAGGATACCAGGCACCCAGGCCATGCGGCTAGGTACCCTAAATCACGGCAGATATACCTCAGATTTTACACAACTGCAAAATAGGCCAACCCAAAACTATTCGTTGTGGGCCTTGCATTTGTCTTTCACCCACTTCGGAAAAAGCTAATTGTAGCAATAATTCGTTAGCGTTTTTGCGTTAGGGTGGCTTGAATGTGTCAGATTTGCTAAGTTTCAGTGCCCTTGCTATACAAGAAAAAAAGAAAAACCATCAGGGAATTCATAAAGACGTGTGTAGCAAAGAGGTGCGCAAAAATTCATTGATGCAAGAAGTCTTTCACGAGGAAGATGGGCTAGTCCGTTACCTATTTAGCATGTTAGATCATTTACTTTCGGTTCATTATGAGCTTGTTTGTAGCCAGGGGCAAGAAAGTCATCTTCGTGTTATTTACATCTTCTCTTTTCGTTTCCTTCCTCGCCGCCTTGAACCACTAGCCTGATTACGACGTCACTACAGGACTTCCGTCAAACGTGTTGTTCAGTGGGTGGCACTACCTGATAGCCTACGACCCAAAAGTGTTAAGGTGTGCTTGCCTTTACGTTAAGGATGGAAGATTTAAATGTGCAGCCTATCACACTTGTTTATATTTGGTTCTGAAATCTTTGAGCCCATAAACTCGAAAAAATTACAGGATGGAGAGCGAAATGAGCTCGGATAAGGATAAGTACATTTGGAAACCCATTACCCTTTTCCTTTTGGACTTAAATGTCAAGACCACTTTGAGTGGGAACTGAACCCGGCCTCAAATGTCAAACGTTCAATTATACGCTTAGCAGGCTGACATTTAAGTTTAAAAAGCAACGGCAATATGTTTGCATCCGGGTTTATTAAAATAAAAAAATTAAAAAAAGATTGAAATTCGTTGTTACCATATTTAAAAAAAAATTTCAGCTGTCCGCAATTCTATTCCCAACAGAAATTTATTCAAAATCGGGGGGAAGGGAAGTTATTAATGGGGGAGTGGGTTATCAATGGGGGGGGGGTTAAATTTCCGACTATACATCCCATCTTTCGA
>JAHWFP010244739.1:39942-56529 GCA_023313725.1 Lithobius niger
AGTGGCGCACCCAGGGGTGGGCAAGGGTCATGGGGGAGGGGGGGGGGAGTTTAATTTGGTAAAAGTGGACAAGTAATGAGTCTATTTCAATTGAAAAACTTCTGGTAAATTGGCTTTTCTAACGTTTCAACGCACTAAATACATTTAGTACAATAATGAGTAAAAACTACTTTCAGCTAAATAATAAACTGGCAAAAATTAATGCAAAATCAAATTTAAGGAAAGAATCAATAAAATTACCATTTTGGAGAAACAAATACGGTAAAATGATTTCGGAGTAATATACAATTACAATTTTTAATGAAATTCCTAAACATCTTCAGAAAATAAACACTTATAATGAACTAAAAAAAACTAATGAACTAATGGGTCTATGGCTTTGAAACACTAAACTCTTCATATTAAAAACAATTATTATTTGTCATGAAATTGTGATTTTAAACAAATGTAAGGGATTTTTTTGGCTGAATCCTTAAGGAAGTTATTGGAATGATATGTCTCTACTATACACATTGATTACTCTTAAACCTTTTGTAATCTTGTTGCTTTAGTTCAGTTTGCGTAGGAAATGTTTAATTAGTTAATTATTGTTGACACAATAGGTCTTAAAAAAATAAAATTAAAATAAAGGATGCTAAAAATGAGATGGTTCACAGGGACCTAGTGAACTTAAAACAACCCCCCTCCTCCGTAGACCCCTTAGGTGAATTCCCGGGCCCAATAATTTTGACTTCCAGTGCCCAATTTTGAATTCCAGTCCCCCCCCCCCCCTCTTCCTTCTCCCCCTCCTTCCGGTAAAACTCCTGGATGCGTCACTTCACCAAGTGCAACATGTTTGCCAAACGGAGTAGTTGTGGTTTGTAGCCTACTTCGCTTTAAATGGCTGTCAAAAGAGCAAATACTTGGGCTGCAAACGCCAAACAACGACCCAAAGCCATCCTCAGTCAAGTAGGGACGACTTTTCCAATCGCACGCTTTCATACACTGACCGTTCCTCTTCAGATGCCACTTAGAAGAGTACAACAGCTGCTTTTACGGCTATCACAAGGCATGGTGAACACCGTGGAGGGGTTGCACGCTTGCGGGTGTTTAAGTTGTGGGCGGGGTTGAAGAAACCCTTGGCCCGTGCTTTATGGCGTTCAGCTTCCTCTTAAACTTCCGAATTTAAGGGCTGGGGGGGGGGCGGGGGTTAGTGAATAAAAACAATGCGTCGTCGTTGTGTTGCATCACAAGTAGGCTTCAAATATTTAAAAATCAAAGTGAGGGATGTTTACAATGCGCGACATAGAATTGTCAAGAGGTAGGGTACTGGACAAAAAATGTCTGACTGTGTATCCCACCCACAGACGTAATCATTAATCATTCTGAATAACAAAAAAATCACGGACCAATCGCCTATGGCAAAATTCTCCCATCGCAACCAAAAACACCATTCGATGCTCTGAACTTCGTTCTAAAACAAAAAGAATGACCGAAGGGCTATCAGAGGACGGCTATCTCATCTGCCGGACGTTCCTGGTTCAATCCTGGGATGGCAAGAGACGAATCCTGGGATTACTTGTGGTGTTGCACGTGCAGCGCTTTGACAGTCTGCCACTCCAAGACAAATTTCTAGTCACGTACCTGTTTGGTACGTTACGTAATTAGTGACATAGACAGTTCACAGGTAATAATTCGTCACGAGTCGACGTTTTTGTTTAAATTACTCACATCGCTAACATACCTGGTATACGAATTTGACGTAGACACAGTCAACATACTGACAATATGTTGCTATGCCCTAAATCTGGGGCCTAACAACGCTCTTAAATTCTACTGTTTTAAAGCTACAGAACAAAATAAGACGTTATAAATGATTCGAATAAGTGGAGTAAAAGCCAACAAAGCCACAACAATTATTTTTAAAGACGTTTCGAAATATTGTATTTCCACACCAGATAATCCAGTAAAGTTACATGGTAAAGTTACAGGATACCTGATGACGAAAATCGAATATTTTCGAAGCGTCGTTCATAAATATTTGTTGTAGCACTCTTGGTTTTTACCCCATTTATCCGTTGCGTGTGATTTCTGTGTGTTATTATTATAAATGATTCGACTCATTCTGCAACCAAGGCTACATTCTAAAGTCGCTGTGCACCGGCAGCCCATGTCACTGTTTACCAGCTCAGCCTCCACACGTATTATTCACTAATACGTGCATAATACGTCACTGTTTACCAGGTCAGCCTTCACACGTATTATGAACTAACACGTGCATAATACGTCACTGTTTACCAGCTCAGCCTCCACACATATTATTCACTAATACGTGCATAATACGTCACTGTTTACCAGGTCAGCCTTCACACGTATTATGAACTAACACGTGCATAATACGTGACTGTTTACCAGCTCAGCCTCCACACACATTCTTGACGTACGACAGGTATACACACACTGCGCACTGCCAGTACACAATTCGTGTGGACCCTGAGCTGATAAACAGTGACGTGCATTCTCACAGCGCCGTCACAGTGTACTTGGTATCCCCTGTGGAAAACCCATCCTATACCACGCGCCATGGCTGTTTGCTGTGACGTGCATATCACGTGACTGGGCTAGACCAATCAGACAGCCAAACAGCCGTTGTTCTCGTTCGTCATTGGCTAACTCATGGTGACGTCACGGCAAACAGCCATTGCGCATGGTTTAGCTGATACTCGTATACACATTCATGTCTTAGAAATTATTACTTTGTCTCATCTTCGATTTTGAGTTTTTGAAAGACCGCATAGCAGTATACTAAAAATACTGTACTCTTTCCTCTAACTTTGACGTTTTTTGTTCTGCTGCGTGATTTATAGCTTGTATTATTTCAGCTAATTAAATGTGATTGCAGGGGCACACCACCCACTGCAAAGTAATTCCTCGCTTGGATGGGAATTTCCAGCCTAATTATTCGGAAGAGACCACCCGATGAGCCTCCGCTACTCTTTTCTCCATCATATAAAAACCATAACGTAGCAGCAAAATGGAATTAGGAAATAAAAACTAGGTACAATTTTGTGGGAAAAATCTCGAATATTTTTACATTTTACATTTACATGTTTACATTTTACATAGGTGCAATACTCGACGGAAATGTGATATTGTTTGTTCTGACGTCTGTGTTTCTGTCTCTTTGGGAAATCATAACTTCCGCAATTTTGGTCCGATTTAAGTGAAATTTTGTGACTAGGTATACGTTTGGGGCAAGAAATTATAGTTCAAAGATGAAATACGTACCTCAAATCTGAAGAAGCTGATCATGTCGGTGACTAAAAACGTTACTTTGGAAAGTCCCTGCCAGTCAATGCTGGCCAAGGTAATAGCAGACTTTTTCAGCAGCTATGGGATCTATTCTGGTTCTAATCCCGGGGTTGCACCCCCACCCCAACCACCCCTTTTTCTGGGCTTCTTTATCCCTCTAAAACGTCATCCAAGGTTAAAAATTTGATCAAGTTCGTTTGGACTGCTTCAAATGGCTATGGTTCGGCAATATATATGTGCATTTTTAGACATTTTTAGCTTTCCGTATTTGTATTGACAATTGCAAAATGTTGACTGGACCTAGAAAAAACAGTATGTAAAGGAAAATGAACCAGAAATCGACGTGCGACAACTATGACAACGAACAGACTGCTTGCACGATGCAGAGTCGCTCCTGAATTCTGGAATATCGTGTAAAATAGAAATGAAAACAAAGAAAACGCGCCACTTTTTCATTACCCACCCCCTCCTCGCTCGGCTTTCTTCAGAACTGAATTATTTGCGCAGTCAGACATTAGTGTTTAGCTGAGTAAAATTGGTCCCACACAGCGAACAAAACTTAAATATAGGTTTATATTTCCACGCGTAAATGTAAAATTTGCAGCACTTTCCTTCAGTACAAATTAAAATACTAGCAGCTTGGTCTGAAGAAGGCGCCGCCCATTTTATTTACATGGTAAGTCGAAATATAAGTAAGTTTTAATGTTTGCGGGCTGTGGCTAGTTTTTAAATAATGACCGCAGTAATGACCTTTGCGGATCTGGACGAACCCCAGGAAAAGGGATCTTGGCAAAGTCCCCGCCAGGACTGCCGGCCAGGGTAGCATGAGAGGCTACCTGCTCCTTCAGCGGCTACGGGAACTATTCTGGCCAATTCTGGACATTCTTTCGGTCCCTACGATGATCGGAGGTTTCCCGGATCGAATCCCCGGGTTGGCACCTCCCTTTACCAGATATTTCTTCTTCTCTAAAAGTCTGGTAATGTTCAAAATTGAGCCGGTTCAGCCTTTCATGCATTAAGTTGCGTCGGCTGACTTAAGGCTCAAGGAAATAAATTGAAAAAAAAATTATTTTAAGTTTATTTATGACTTAGGAGGTTTGACACACTCCCAGTCGAATCTACGTCGCTAGAAGGAGAGAGAGAAAAAAAAACCGTAAAATTACGGTGTAAAGAACTGATAAAACTTATTTCCAGTTATTTTAACCGTAAAAGTGTAGGCATAGTTCCAAGTCAAAAATTGATCTGAATGAAGAAAATTGGTTTTGTCCGCTAAGGTGTCGTATGCGCCCTCCATAATTAAATCTAAAACACATGTTTGTATCGCTGAGCATTAATCTGTTTAATGCATCCGAAGCATTACGGTACAAAGCGCCGGAAACAAATTACCAGGTCATTGTAACCTAATTTTACGGAAATTGTTAAGAGTGTAGCAAATAGACACTTTCTATTTAAGAGTATGTCGTTCACCTTTGGTTTTACAATCTGTGCTGCAAATCTGTAGTTTTCCTTCGTGTAGTACAATTACACTAAGGTTCGGCCAGATGTGACGTCACATTAACATTAAGTGGGTGTTTGCCTACCCTATAGCAAGGTTGGGGAAAGGTTAAAGACACCTACCCTCCCTTCATAACTTTTTCGAACAGTCAACAGGGGCCGTAGACAATGACGTCAGGCAAGACGGGGTGGGGATAAGTGGCGTGTGATAGTTTAGGGCAATAGGGAGAGGAATGCTCACACTGTGACTTAACACCTTTTTCAATACTTTGTTTTTTATAGTATAAAACATTTTGAACAAAATATTGCTCTAAAAACCATGTGTTCCAAATAACGTTTTCCAGAACCATCACCTATAAAATCCTTTACATTTTTCAATGAAATCCCTTTATAAAATATCAACCATTAAAAAAGATCTAACCGCTTACTTTTTAGACCGATAACTAACAGATTAGCTTTTCTTACTTTATATGATACGGCTTTTTTTCTAGCATGCTTTGTTTTTGATAATGTTTCATTTTGTTTACGGTATTATTTCCGATAGTTTGAGATAGCTTGTTTCTAATATAGTTTCTGATTTTTTTAAAGTATTTTTTTCCTGATATGACCCTGATATTGTTTACAATAATTCTGACATTTGTTAGCATTATTTTATTTTCATTTACTGATTTTAATGGAATTATCAGGTGCAAATGTGAGGCTAAAGTGCCTAACCATATGTTCATGCCTTGCTATCAAACTGTCTTACTGTTTAAACACCATATTACTGTTTTTTCCTCGCACAATGTCCTTGTATATTTTTATTTTGCAAACCGGACCACACAAGTTCTTACAGAACATCGGGTACTAGCTGTACCCCCGGCGTAACATACACCGGTCTAGCCGGTTCCCGCATAACTGAGCGAAATACTGTAGTGAGCAGTATGGAATGAAAAGGGTGCCGACTGCACCCTGCTTCCTCCTCCGAATTCCCCCTGCGGTCCGATTTTCCCCCATGCCCCCCCCCCCCCCCCCCACTTTCCCTTCCCGCACCGTCCCCTCGTCCCCGACCCGGATTCCCATATTGAGTGGTCTTAATATCCCCATTCCTGCTCCCCCTCCATGTTAACCCGTGCTGATTTGTTTTGTTATGGAAGTAAATGTATTTTTTCAATGGAGGACGCTCAATTGCCCGTTTCTCAGTTCTGATACTAAGCGTAATAAATCCAACAACGGTCGTGCATGCAGTGATTGTTATTGAACCAACTTTGAAACTCTTCAAGTCGGCTCTAAGATGTAGCATTATTAAATCAATATTTCGATTGTTACTGATTGTTACAGGCCACACCCGTTTGTTTGACATTGTCGGTTGCTCGCCCTCTTTCATTATAGTGCATAATGATGAATTTGCTTGCCCAACCTAAGCGTATTATAGATTTATTTTATACCCAACCTAAAAAAACGGTCTAAAAACACTAGAAAATAAACTATTTCCCCAAATTATTTCCCCGCTTCATCTGTAACGAAGGGAGGCGGGTTCCACGTTTGTGTCATCATTTTTCAGGGAAGTGGGGCGAGGCGGTCGGGTTGGAAAAGTGTGTTAACACAATGTAACAAGGGAAAGGGCTTGAAAAAGGGTAAAATTTACGTGACGTCATTTGTGTGCATCCCCATGTTTTGTGTCTTACAAAGACAGGAAGGCAAACACCGATAAAATATCTTTCTTTTTACTCCCCCTAACCTTTATCAATATTGTAGGCCATTCATCACAACGATGAGATAATTGCAGGGCTGGACGCTTACCGTTAGAAGCAACAGGTAAAACATAGCGATATTTGGCGCAACCTCCTGATCAACAGCATCGTATTTGTCAATGTCATGACTACGAGTGCGTTGGTAATAGTTGAGCATTTCCGGGAGAAGATGACTGAAAAGGGAATCCGGTCGTAGTTTTGCCGTACAAGTACGACTAGGGTAGAGTGAGAGACTCCCAATCTCCTTCAGTGACTATGAGATGTATTATGACCTATTCTGGAAAATATCTCAGCCCTACAATGATGGGAGGTTTCCCGGTTGGAATCCCCGGGTTTTTTCTCTCCCCTTACTTGGCTTCTTTTTTCTCCCCCCCCGCCGCCCCCCCCCCCAAGAAAAAAAAGGAATAGTCTAGTTAGGTACAAAGCTGAGACGGTTCATTTAATCGAGGCTTAGTTTGCTACTTAAGGATGAATAAAACAGATTTAAGGAAAAGTATCACACTTATTGGCCGAACGAACGAAGCGAGCGAGGGCAAATACCCAACTGAATTTTGATTTTGTGTGCATGTTTGTATGTTTGCGACACAATTAAGGTTCGCAATTTTGTTCTAACTTGGTTTAAATTTCATGACAAGGAAGCAAGACACCTCATATATTTTCGGGGATATTCGGAAAATTCGGAGATATTTCAGGCGAAAGCATTGGGCAGAATAGTTGGCATAACAGTGGGCCTAAATCATATAAGTGAACCAGTGGCCTACATGGGGTACTGTGCAGAAGTCATATGTACGTAAGAACGTATACCCAATTGGATTTAAAAAAAAAAACTTAATTCGATAAAAATGGATGAGCAACCAAAGCGTACTGGTGTTGTAAACGGCGCATATAAGACCAGCCGTGTGTAGCTCGGGCTTCCTCTATAGTAATAATGCATTGTAGCGTCTCTCGCCTTGCCGTGTAAGGGCTCGTTTAGGCAACGACTCGCCTTTGCATTCTCGCAGCTAGAAGCTAGCAATCATTTGAAATTCCAACACGGCGGCGGTTTTAGTTCTGCCGGCTCGTGACGAAAACAGTCAATATGTGAGTTCAGAAGCAACCCGAAAAAATTGTTTCGTCAGGAGGAATACTTTATCTTATTGTAACGGACTGTACTCTACTGGTAGCAAATTCTCAAACGGTGTCGGATTTAAGCCAATCCAGTTAGCGCTGCTACCAAGGCAACGAAACCTTTGTCATCGCGATTAAATTCTAGCTGCGAGAATGCAAAGGCGAGTCGTTGTGTAAACGCGCTCTAATTATAGCCTTTAGAACTCAATTACGTGTTTAGTTCAGTGTACAATCTCGTCTGTACTCACCACATGTAAGGCACAAAGCAACGGTATACAGGTTCCTCATTGTCATGGTTATTTATTCCCCTACGGACAGAAAAGAAGAAAAACAACAGCAAATATTAAACCACAATGTCATTAAAACGAGTCAACGCATTAAATGAGGCGTAATTATATGTCCGTTTACTAAGTTCCATTTTGAACACGAAGAGAATATTTGCATTGCAGATGAGGTAAAATAAGTGTCATGGTACAAATTAACATTATTTGCTTGTCGGCAATAATTTTGTTTGTTTCTGCTATAAGGTGCGTTGACGGACGGAAGCAACCCTCATAAAATACGAGCAAAGAAAAATTAGAAAGTACAGCTTGCATTCCAAAGCAAACTCGTCTTTCCTCAATGCAACGCTCTTCCGTGCATGGAAACCGCAGCGTTGGATCGTGAATTGTGTAAAACGTCACTTTTTTAAAAAACTTTTTTTTTTAGTTTAGAGAGAGGGATATCATTAAGAAATGAGAACTGTTTCATTCTTCTGTTACGCCATCGACGTCATCTGCCCGTCATGCAAATAAAGCTAACAATCACGGTAGGCGAGAAGTAGGCTGGGACGCACACAGGACTCCGAGAGGGCAGAGACAACTTAACTTTTTTTCTGAGACTTTTATTTTTTTGGTCGTGTATCTTTCACCTCTTTTTACCCCTCATTTCCTCCCTTTTTGGGGTTTAAACCTTTTCTGCTCCTCTTTGCACCACTATCTTAGCCATTATTGCCCCTATTTTTGCCTTTATTTGGTTCGGTAATACTGCCGCTCCACCAAATATCGGCTATTTTTTTTTTCAGAAAAAGGACACTTTGCCACGAGGGCAGGGGCTAGCCCCCCCCCCCCCCCTTGTGTACGAATCCCGGAAAAAATATCCCAGGAAAAAATAACCCTTGGAGATGATATCCCCGGAAAAAAAATCCCCAGTAAAAAAAGACACTATTCACTTTTAGCCTACTATTTTTTTTTTAGCTAGACGAATTAAAAATCCTTTACAATCACTTGCTTAAAAACAAAAATTAAGTAAGAATAAGATTTCTTTTTTAAATGGCGAAGCCTTTTTTGAAGTAGTTAATTTGGTGGCTTTTTTCGCTTCCTTTTTAATGTCATTAGCACGGCCTGTTTATCATGAGTACATCATTGTTTGCGCAATTTTGCTTGTAAAAAAAGGAGCATTAAACCATGCGCAATAGCTGTTTTCCGTGACGTCACCATGAGTTAGCCAATGACGAACGAGAACAACGGCTGTTTGGCCGTCTGATTGGACTAGCCCAGTCACGTGATACGCACGTCACAGCAAACAGCCATGGCGCGTGGTATAGAATTGAATATGTATGTACATGCTGCGTCCAAGCGTTGGTCCACGTCTATTATTGTTTCACTTGATAATGGAGAAGTTCTCAAACGTCACCATGCGTACACATTTGGGGCATTTTTTTTTCATATAAATAACTGTGATATGTATTGTACCACTTTAACAATGATTTCTACTTGGGTTTATATTTCTGATGGCAGGGAACGCAGTACAGGTCAATACCAAACGCCAAGGCTAAACTACACGTTGATTGAACCTCTCAGTAAACGTAAATTTCCAAACTCATGCTCGTACGGTAATAAAAAATATAGCCTAACACTTTTTTTTTTAATTAATTTCTTTGAGCCTTAAGTCAGCCGAAGCACCTTAATGCTTGTATGGCTGAACCGGCTCAATTTTGAACATTACCAGAATTTTAGAGAATAAGAAATATCTGGTAAAGGGAGGTGCCAACCCGTGGATTCGATCCGGGAAACCTCCGATGATCGTAGGGGCCGAAAGATTATCCAGAATTTGCCAGAATAGTTCCCACAGCCGCTGAAGAAGCATGGTAACTTCTCACGCTACCCTGGCCGGCAGTCATGGCAGGGACTTTGCCAAGGTCCCCTTTCCAGGGGTTCGACCAGATCCGCAAACCTCCAGCAACCAGGCTGAGCTCTCTCACAACTCAGCCACTAATAATTTAAATATTAGCTAATGGTAGTTGGAACTTTGTTGGAATTTAGGCCTTTACTACTCACCCTGTGAGAAGAAAACCATAACCCTATTACGGACAGTTTTGTTAAATTCGTTTAAAGAACTTAAGGGAAACAGCTGTCAACCATTTTTTTTTAACTTTAGCTGCAACCAAATGGACTATTAAATTAAAGTTTTTTTTTGTTTTTCAAGAAATAAGTTAAATACGCAAGTATTTAAATGCTTATCGCGTTAAACTTTTTAGGTTTCATCACGTGAAAATTTAATCTGAATTAAGTTGTCAGTAAACTTACGTTCCCAGGATTATGCGACTGCGAGTTTAGGAACAATGAAGTCCAATTTTAACGGACCAGACAAAGCACGTGATACCCCTGAATGTGATATGTGAATGTGAATGTGAATGTGAATGTGAACGCGTTTTAACCAGAAGGTTATTACATGAGTTACGTGACCGTTCGTGATGAACGAATCGTACCATCTGTATTATAACCTATGAATAATCACAACGAGAGATCAGAATATTGAAAATCGTCACAAAGATGGTATGATTCGTCCATTTCGTGCAATAAAGTGGTACTCAATCCCGTTTTACATGTTTCATTTATATAGTCCTATAGTATTGCAAACAAAATTGCTTATAATTCATCAAGGATAGGACAGACTCTGCTACCCATAGGTTACGCTTTTTTTTTATTTGTGTTTTGTAAACAATACACAGTAGACTATCCTAGCTAACACCGAACTATAGAGCAGTGGCACGACGTAGTATTATTGTATATAACTCTATGCTGGAACCTTAATGGGTTAGCTGCAAGGGGCACTGCAGAGAGAAACAGAAGGGCGTCATACTGAAGCCGATGCTGTGAAGAGTGATTTCTTAGACCTAAAACGCGCGATTTTTGTTGTTGGAGAAAACAACGTTATTTTAAGCCAAAGAAATCCACTCTTCCGTTGTTTTTCCCTCCATTTTTATGTAGTGCACCTTGTAGTTATGCCCTCCAAAACCCATACTGGTGCCAATATGGCGGCAAATGTCACTGCTCTATTGCTAATATTGGTAATTAAATTCAGTGAACTACCAGGGTGGCAAGAAGGGTCGGCTGTGTCCTTGATACATATGTCACATGTAACGGTTTTGCATGTATCCAGGAATTTACAAAGCACGACGAACAAAATTACCCTTTTTAAAGTTTAAGGGCAAGTCTTGAGTAAGTCTTAAGTAAGAAATTTCTTAAGAGTAATGAAAAGTTATTATAAGAAATAGTAGGTTAATGCTTTACCTTCATCGTTAGCATTATTAATCGCCATCGTCTAACCCACGTCTTTCTTCAACCAAACATTTGAAATTCAAATTTTAAAATAAAATAGTAATTATCGTGCGTAGTCGGTTAATTTTTCACATTTCATCATATACCCTTACTATCGCCACCAGCTAATCCACCCATCTTTTCAGCGAAAAATTATACATTCTGATTTACAAATTGGTAATTATCCTTACCTGGGCTGTCAGCGAGAAGTGCTTTACCGGTGTGTGGTTGTTCACTGCTTTCTCACTCCTTTTTATGTCGTTCTTTGCCTGACCCTCTGCTGTCCGTCCGTCCGTCGCCCAAGGGAGGGGTGGCGGGGGCAGCAGAAACCTAGAACGCCATGCCTTCCGCCAATCGCCGTCTTTGTCCCATTCGTCACTTCATAGACAGAATGGTAGTTTGCGGCGAAGGACTCATACTGTACACCCCGTCGTGGGCAAACACTTTTCTCCGCTGCAAACCCTCCTCTGGTATTTTTTTTTTCAAACAGCTACATCTTCGTTTGGGCGTGCGTGCACACATAACCTACTGTACAAGGCAGTAACGAAAAAAAAAATACCAGAGGAGGGTTTGCAGCGGAGAAAAGTGTTTGCCCACGACGGGGTGTACAATATGAGTCCTTCGCCGCAAACTACCATTCTGTCTATGAAGTGACGAATGGGACAAAGACGGCGATTGGCGGAAGGCATGGCGTTCTAGGTTTCTGCTGCCCCCGCCACCCCTCCCTTGGGCGACGGACGGACGGACAGCAGAGGGTCAGGCGAAGAACGACATAAAAAGGAGTGAGAAAGCAGTGAACAACCACACACCGGTAAAGCACTTCTCGCTGACAGCCCAGGTAAGGATAATTACCAATTTGTAAATCAGAATGTATAATTTTTCGTTGAAAAGGTGGGTGGATTAGCTAGTGGCGATAGTAAGGGTAATGATGAAATGTGAAAAATTAACCGACTATACGCACGATAATTACTATTTTATTTTTAAATTTGGATTTCAAATGTTTGGTTGGAGAAAGACGTGGGTTAGACGATGGCAATCAATAATGCTAACGGTAAAGGTAAAGCATTAACCTACTATTTCTTGTAATAACTATTCATTAATCTTAAGAAATTCCTTACTTAAGACTTACTCAAGACTTGCCCTTAAACTTTAAAAAGGGTAATTTTGTTCGTCGTGCTTTGTAGATTCCTGGATACATGCAGAACCGTTATATGTGACATATGTATGTGACCCTTCTCGCTACCCTGGTAGTTCATTGAATTTAATTACCAATATTAGCAATAGAGCAGTGAAATTTGCCGCCATATTGGCACCAGTATGGGTTTTGGAGGGCATAACTGCAAGGTGCACTACACAAAAATGGAGGGAAAAACAACGGAAGAGCGGATTTCTTTGGCTTAAAATAACGTTGTTTTCTCCAACAACAAAAATCGCGCGGTTTAGGTCTAAGAAATCACTCTTCACAGCATCGGCTTCAGTATGATGCCCTTCTGTTTCTCTTTGCAGTGCCCCTTGCAGCTAACCCATTAAGGCTCCAGCATAGAGTTATATACAATAATACTACGTCGTGTCACTGTTCTATAGTTCGGTGTTACCTAGGATAGTCTAGCGTCTATTGTTTACAAAACACAAATAAAAGAAGCGTAACATATGGGCAGCAGAGTCTGTTCTGTCCGTGACGAATTACAAGCAATCTTGTTTGAAATACTATAGGCCTATATAACTGAGACATGGTTAAACGGGATTGAGTACCACTTTATTGCACGAAATAGACGAATCATACCATCTTTGTGACGATTTTCAATTTTCTAATTTCTCGTTGTGATTATTCATAGGTTATAATAAAGATGGTACGATTCGCTCATCGCGAACGGTCACGTCACTTATGTGAGTAACCTTCTAGTTAAAACGCGTTCACATTCACATATCACATTCGGGGATATCACGTGCTTTGTCAGGTCCGTTAAAAGTGAACTTGCATGTTCCTTAACTCGTAGTCGCATAATCCCGCGAACACAAGTATATACTGACAACTTAATTTAGATTAAATTTTCACGAGATGAAACCTATAAAGTTTAACGCGATAAGCATTTAAATACTTGCGTATTTAACTTATTTCTTGAAAAACAAAAAAAATCTTTAATTTAATAGTCCATTTGGTTGCAGCTAAAGTTAAAAAAAAAATGGTTGACAGCTGTTTCCCTTAAGTTCTTTAAACGAATTTAACAAAACTGTCCGAAATAGGGTTATGGTTTTCTTCTCACAGGGTGAGTAGTAAGGGCCTAAATTTCTACAAAGTTCCAACTACCATTGCTAATATTTAAATTATTAGTGGCTGAGTTGTGAGAGAGCTCAGCCTGGTTGCTGGAGGTTTGTGGATCTGGTCGAACCCCTGGAAAGGGGACCTTGTCAAAGTTCCTGCCAGGACTGCCGGCCAGGGTAGCGTGAGAGGCTACCATGCTCCTTCAGCGGCTATGGGAACTATTCTGGCAAATTCTGGACAATCTTTCGGCCCCTACGATGATCGCAGGTTTCCCGAATCGAATCCCCGGGTTGGCACCTCCCTTTACCAGATATTTCTTCTTCTCTAAAAGTCTGGTAATGTTCAAAATTGAGCTGGTTCAGCCATACAAGCATTAAGTTGCTTCGGCTGACTTAAGGCTCAAAGAAATTAATTAAAAAAAAAAGTGTTAAGCTATATTATTTCCGTACGAGCATGAGTTTGGAAATTTACGGAAAAAATTTACTGAGAGGTTCAATCACCGTGTAGTGTAGCCTTGTCATTTGGTATTGACCTGGACTGCGTTCCCTGCCATCAGAAATATAAACCCAAGTAGAAATCATTGTTAAAGTGGTACAATACATATCACAGTTATTTAGAAGAAGAAAAAAAAATGTGTACGCATGTTGACGTTTGTTAACTTCTCCATTATCAAGTGAAACAATAACAGCAACGAAGCATAAGTCATAACAACAACAAAAAACACTAACATGCTTAAGTACCTATCTACCCCCAAAATAAAACTTGCTAAGGATTCCCGCCAAGCTTTTCGGCCGTGTAAGGTCACGATGTCAAACGCCAAGAATAGTTCGACGGTTAAATGAAATATATAAAAATTGCCATTTTTGTGTTATTTCATTTACCGTTTGAAGTCTTAGTCAGTGGGATTAGCTTGGCGAAAGAGCTTGGTATTTGATATAACGACTTCACACGGCCGAAAAGCTTGGCAGGAATCCTTGAAAGTTTTGTTTTGAGGTATCAGATATTTTTGGTCCACATTGATGAAATTCATTTTTTTTCTTATCAAGTATGAGATGGAAACACCAATCTAGTTTTTTTATTTTTGGCTTTCGTTCCATTTTGAGGACAGCAGTCACCTGTTTTCATACGATTAGTATTTCTTAATAGTACTAAAGTATCTCCTTACAAAAGCACGGATTTATTTAATGTTCAGTTTGGCTTTTGCTGATTAGCACTACTTACTGATAGTGATTGGCATTGCTTAATATTTTTATTCTTATGACACATTGCTCAAGTTGCTTATTGTACAAACGAAACTACCTATACACAAACCAAAACCCCTTTTCTTCAATCTACGTCTTGAAGCTGTCATTTGCTAATTGGCATTGTTGCATTGTAACAACGTTTAAAACAATGTAAAAACAAGCAGTGTGGTCGTTTAGAGGTCCCTGACCCCTGAACCACTTAGAAGAGGAATTATGAAAAGGGCACATGTTCAGAGCAATACCTCTCAAATGAGCTACGAACCATCTTCATTCACCGCATGGAAGAATTTATTTTCGTGAAACAAAAATGGTGTTAGCTATAGTGGCGATTAGCCAGTAATTAGCGAAATATCAACGTTATTTACATCGGATTTTTTTTAAAACAAGAAAACGTAAAGCTGTGTCACTAACAGTGACTTTTATGTTGTCAGGTAACCAAGTCTCCTGATCAAACAAGGTTAAGCCTTTTCTGACGCATTGTTACTTCAGATGGCTGAAAACAGCCAAACTGCCGTAGCTGTAAAGACACAAAATGTCTAGTCGTCACCATGCTCATATATTATCTGGATGTTTTCTTGGCGGGTGACACGTGTGTCATGACAATCAATAGTCAGGAACAGTAGCTTTTAGATTTTGCGAAAGAGGAGCCAACAAATCTGAATATTTTAAAATAAACTCCTAAGCCAGAAAGTCATTAGTTAGAGTGCGACTCCCCGTAATGACGTTGTGGTTTTTGCTGCACGACATTATCTTTTTTTTTTAATAAATAAAATTCTACAGTTTGTTCCGGTCGGAGTACCCTGTAATTATACCATGCTCCACCAACGAACTACTGCTGTCAGCTTCGAAATTTTATTTGTAGGACGAAATTCTTTTAGTAAACCGTTATTTTGTGATATGAATGTACTACATGTAGATCACTGCTTGCATTTAAGATACGAAAGGGTGAAACTTTTGATATGCGTGTTTTCCGAAAGCCGCTTTTACTTTTTAGAGGTGGATGTTCACTATTGACAATCTTAAGATTCTATACTGTTGCGGAATTAAATCTGCCGTCTATTTTATGTTGTTAGCCTTTGCAGCTTGCTCCATCGTACCACTGGACCAAGCGGATTTTCTAACGTTAATTTGCGTTGGATGTCAACTTACTTTTTCCTCTGAATTCCTTTGTGGGCGTATTTCTTGACTTGCTGCAAGATTTAACGATAAATCAATTATAGGTTGGTTTAATCAATGAATGTTTTTATGCAAACGCTTGAAAACAAAGCAACCAATTGCATTAAAGACTGCATTAAATACAATTGTCAGAACCACAGTTAAAAAAAAAATGTTTGAACATCAAAATTTCAACAATCAAATTCCATCCAATGCATATTTAAAATTAAAACGAAATTTTAAAAATAAATAAAATTACCAAACTATTAGAATACAGCAAAGGGAGAAAGCCACAACCATCACAGATAAAAAAAAAAAGAAACAGTAAATCTGAGGACGTTCGGTGCGAATCCTCCGTTGGTGTTTCTCTGTCTCTCCGTATTCACGTAAATTGTTGAACCTATTTTCCGATTCATGCGAATATGTGAATTGGTGTGGTTTTCACTCTTTGCTGTAATTCAATTATTTTAAAATGCATTAAATATATATAACATAGGCAATCAATCTAAAATAGCGGATTCATCTTATAGCCAGCCTGACTTCGTGGGATTTTTATTGCGTATTTTAGCGTGCTTTTTTTGTGTGTGATCAAGACATCAAATGTGTGCTGAAAATTAAAGTTGCCGTTCGTTTTCATGTCTTTGTGGCGATCCATCCGCCTATCGGGAGGCATTTTATAAGGTTGAATCTGTGTGGAGCTGATTGCTAATATTTTTGTT
>JAHWFP010244740.1:0-14025 GCA_023313725.1 Lithobius niger
TTTCAACACAATTTAAGCTTTTGTACCGCATTATTATTTTTCCCCAAGTACCTGAAATGTGCCCAACTATGCTTCAAGATATAAGACACTGAAGCAATGGCGTCGCGTTACAATGGTTTACAACCTCGACAATTGATGTGATGTGATGTTTGTTGTGATGTTTGTTGCCTAACTTGGCGCGACACACTAGCGTGTGTCTAGACAGGGTAGGAAGACAAATGAGTTCGAAAATTTATAAATAAATGCAGATGCAAGCGTATTTACGTGGCCTTTGGAACTTAAATGTTGCTTGCGCGGGAATTGAACCCACAACCTCTGAGACCAAAAGGCAACGTAAATAGGTTTGCATATGTATATAACTATTTATATCACTTTTCGAGCCCATTTGGTTTTCTGTCCTGTTTAATAACCTCATTTCGCACTTGATTGTGTGTTCCTTTATGTTCACTAGGTGTGTGGCACCCAGACAAGCATCCCTCCAGTGACGATTGGAAAGTGTTTGATATATGTATACTTTATGTGTGCATGTTAAAGGTACATTCCACCCAACGCCATTTTTCTCGATCCTCCGCATCAAAATACAGTCCCAAAGTTCTATTTACTTACCGTTAGTCAACCCATGCTAAAAATCCGTTTTAAAATGTGGCGTCTACAAGATTTTCTGTTGAATATTGGGAATTAATTTAATACCATCCTGCAATTATATGATCCTTGTGCGCTTACAATAACCATGACGTTTCATATGTGTGTGCCTGTACTAATTTTTAATCGTTTGCTAATAACTACCATGACATCAAAAATCTTGACGACTGATGTGATAAAAATTAATTATTTATGCCAATAGATCGTCGAAGAAAAATTATAAGATACTAGCCTAAAAAATTATAAAGTGTGATGTTAGAATACGAAAATCTTTGCGGTGTGCGACGACAATTTTTGCGTTCATGCTGTTTTGTCTACTAGTCCCAAGGCCAACTGAAATAGGAGGAAAACAGCTACTATTTAAATTGGCCTTGTATTACTATGCCGAGTGTCGCGAAACTGTGTGACGGTAACATCGGATGGCGATCTGCGCGTGGCTGTAATAAGGCAGTGAGAGGTGTAACTTCAAGGGCTGCTTACGGACGTTTCCTGTTGGCCGTGTCAGTATGGCTGAGCGGTAGAACTTCGACCTCTAGTCTCAGAGGTTGTGGGTTCAATTCTCGCTCAGGCAGTCTCACATTCAAGTACAAAAGGAACACGAATATGTTTGCATCTGTGTTTATTTACGTGTATTTCTACGGTTTTGGTCACTACGTCCTGTGCTTATTTTGTTAATTCATTTTATGCAACTCGCCTGCTGCCTTACATGTACGTGTTAATTGTCATGTGTGTATTTTATCTTCTGGCTGGGTGGCACACTGGTTGTTGTTTTTGGTGCTGGGAGTCTGCGACACCAGATTACGAAAACTCCCCAAAATAATACTTAAAGTGTCCGCTGCCTATCTTGAGTTCGCCACAGAACGATCATAGACAATCTAGTGTACGTTTTCGGTAGCAGAGTGCCTTGTTGATATCCAAGATGGTTACAAAAACAATGGCGGCCGTCGATTAAAGCCGCTCCCTCCAGAAAGAAGTAGCCGCTCAAAAAATACTGCAGGACTCAAGATACGCCGCGCACAAAAATAAGGCCCGGATTCCCCCCAATCTTTTCGGCCATTTGGAATCGCGATATCAGGCGCCAACCGCCAAGTTCTAAATTGCAAATCTTATGATTTTGTAAGTATATGGTGCTGTTTTAGGTTTTTATTGCATTGTTCGCATCTTGTTTGTATATGTTGTTATTAGGTGACCAAGACACTAAAATGCGGTGTCGAAAATTAATTCTGATGTGTTGTATGCCTTGTGAGTTTTTTGCCCTGTTAGATGGCTTCCACCTTTGCCGCCAAGCTCTTTTTCGTCAAGTTAACCCTACGGCGTAATAGTTCGAAGGTTAAAGACACATTATTCCTTCTGGTTGGTTTTCCTGTAAGGAACGGTTTTGCAATTCAGAAGCATTTAAATGGTGCAAAGACGTTCGTTTTCGAATTTTTCCCCTCATGAAAAACGGTTTTGCTACGTACATTCACACTAACCTATGTAATTGTCATAAAGTTATTTCGCGCAGGATACTGAAAAACCTAAAAAAAAATTAACTGAAAAATGTGAAAATTGATAACTGCTAAATTTTCTGGTATTTAACGTTTCAAGTCTTAGTCGGTGTGATGAACTAGGCGAAAAAACTAGGTGTTTGATATCACGACTTCAAACGGCCGAAAAGCTTGGCAAGAATTCTAAACAAGTTTTGTTTTGGGAAGATATCACATCTTTTTTATCCAAAAATGACAAAACCAATTTTTTTTCCTTGCAAGATGAAAATCCGAAAATGAAAAGCAAAAAAAAAAAAAATGGATTTGAATTTGATGTTGAATTTGTTCGTTTGCAGTTTCCACTTCGTCGTTCGCTTGCTTCATATTCAGGAAATGCTGTGTAAGATGGAAATGATATCATAAATAAATAAACTAATTGGAGTGTAACGAGCGAAGCTCCTTATGCAGAGACTCATTGGGGGTTCCTTGTAATAATATCACGCCAAAACTACTGAACCCAATTTGATGAAATTTTGTATAATGAACAAGTCCAACTCTGAGAATGTCTTTTATTCACATAGAAAAATCTGATATATTAAGGAAATCAATCCGGAATTGTTACAAATCGATTTCTGTATGGTCGTTGTACTCGATGGTATTGGTTGTAGTGCTTAGTGTATGTGTCTTTTAATTGTATTGGAGGGGCTGGTGGCCTGGTATGGCTCTATAGTTCCGTAAATAAAATCAATCAATGGTTTGGGTTAATTGTAATCAGAAACAAAACACACAAGGGTGAAAGAACCCGCCAAGTTTCAGCCAATCAAGGTAGGGATATCAGAACAAAAATGGCTGCCACCAATTGCTTCATAGTGTACCAAACCCGAAAGTGTTCCCCTTAGAAAGTAGTGATATCACCCACACCCGCTAATTCCACCGAGTATTAGATCAAAGGTTAGATAGAAAGCAGACCATTGCTACAATCCGTAACAATGGTCAAGTTTGTCATTTAACGTATGAAGTAATAGTCAGTAGAATTAGCTTGGCAGTTGTTTGCTGGCGGCAGTGATAACACTACTTTCTAAGGGGAATGCTTCTCGGTTGGTACACCATGTAGTTGTAGTTGTATAGTTGCTCTGCATAGGATTTGACATGATTGCATGGTTCACTTCGATTGTCATAAAAGAGTGATTCTCTACAGTAAGAACTCTGGCAAGAACGCTGGACATGAGTCGGCACCGTAAACATCTGGGTGGGCACCCCGCCACCACAAGCAAGGCAGGCATTCCACAAACTTGAATTACGTCAGGTAATTCGTCCAAGACAACACTTTCACGCAGCCGGAGCATAGCTGACGCACTCTCAAGTAACAATGGGATACACCATCCATCAACACTCGCAAGGTATCAATCTAACAATGTTATTCCAACATCACGCTCGGTTACCTCAAATGGTAACCAATGAACTTTCATCAGAACACACCGGAAGTACAGATCGTAAAAGGTTGCCCTGCATCCATTCAATAATAAAGATTTAACCTTAACCAATGCATTCTTAGATGCCAGCTGAAAAACTACCTGAAAAATGTTATTTGCACACAGTGTGCATATGACTTCAATATCAGATAAATCAATAAGAGATGCCAAGGCATCCCATTGCTACATCCAGAGCAATAGTAATGGTAACAAGCTCAGCAACAAACATTGATGGAACATTACAAAGAAACCGACTTACATTTAATTTCAGAGCCGGTATGAATACGCCAATGTCTCCCTCCATACTATTCCGATGAAAGGAAGCGTCGTAGTACACTTCCACAGCTGACCACCTTGGGGTCAGAAAGATAACATCCAGTTTACTGCACCACACCTAATGACAGGATGGGTTAACCAAAAAAGGATCTCTGTAGTCACACAGAAAGTGGTCAAGCAGGAATGATACACCCAGCCCAGCAGCGCTAAGACTGGCCCGAGCCACGGGTCTTATTGCCCGATAGTTCTATAAGATACAACTCACAGGATCATCAGCACCTCTGTTTAAGGATCGCCAGCAGAGATTCACAAGGAGCTCAATTGCACGCAACTGTAAAGGAATTACACCTTGCCCACAGGGGTGAGGATGGTGAAAAACCGTGACACCATCGTACAACATCTAGAAGTAGGCAAGCAAGTCATTCATTGCCTCAGAGCAAAGAGATTTCAGAAAGTTGTAGGAAATTCCGTCAATACCTACAGCGCCAGAGAGACACAAGGAGAGGGCAGAGGAGACTTTAGTGATCTTTTTCGGTAAGGCCGTTGGACCCTCAGATCAACTGCCAGCACCCAGTAGTCGGGCAGGGTTGACAGGCAATTGAAAGACTTCAGAAAGCCTTGCATTGAATGCATTGGCCATATCTTTCCCTCTCAGAATCCATTGCTTAGTGGGACCATATACCCAGGACAGACGAGGCCTGGGGTCTTGCGGACATACAAGACTCCAAACGACAGACTGTGAGCAGTCTGACCCAATCTGCCCACACAGGCAAGAACCACATGACATCTTCTCAGTTCGGATAATAAACTAAGACTAGCTGGATGCTGCACGGAAAACTGGCCACAAGGACTCAGAGGGGGTTCGAGACCACCGATTGAAGGCCCTTCTGTGACCTCTGATCGCAGCAGTGCAGACCGGTGTCCACCAAACAGGGCAGGAAAGTCCCACAACACCTACACCACCCCTCTTCTTCCTTGTGTTCCACACATCAAGCCACCGACCAAAAGTGTCATGCGTGACAACCTGGCGGGCTACTATTGGCACACAGACGTTGCTAGCAACACATGGTTGCAACAAGACACGAAACTGGTCACTTCCCCGAAGGTCATCAGACACACTGAAACCAAACCTTTCAGACATACTGGTGCTGCACAAGAAGATTTTTAGAATTGATTCCTGAACCGTGCCATTAAACCACCTTACAAATATTGGGGACCCATTATGCAACAAGTTTAAACCTAGCTCATCAAGTGAAGATGATACAATGCGATCACGCACATCACATCTCTTGCTACCCCATGACCAATGGTGAGCAATAAAATCTCCTCCTAGGATCAGTGGATGAGGGAGGGATTTCAGCCAAGTCACCCAATCAAGTTATGTAAAGTACCCTACTACATAAAGGAATAAAACGGTTACCCAATAAGACCCCGTCAAATATTAACACCACATGCATCATTTCCTGGGCATACCAGAAGGTGAATGGGTGTATTTGGAACTTTCCAGTTCAAAACAACATAAACACTGGTGGACAGACTACAGCACAAGACATTGCACTCAGGGATGTACATATTAACAGCATGAGGTAGTTGTGCTTCTTGGAGACCCAATACATCAGCATGAGTACACAGCTCCATTACGTCTACAAGTTTACCAGCCAGACCACGCGCATTCTAGGAGCCAAGAGAGAAGAGGAATCTGTCTCATTTAACCCACACCACTTGTACTAATACCCTTGGCATCTGAACTACCACCATGACAATCATCAATTGCACAACTATCACTATCCCTACAACTACCACTAGCTGCTAGACCCAGGCCTACAGAAACGGACTCATCTTCGAAAATTGCATGTGCAAGGCCATCAACAGAGATGGCTTTGCACTTGGAGATTCTGTCTCACTTTCACTCACTCACACACACACTGTTGTTCAGAGACTCAACTCTAGGATCGAACTAGGTGGGAATAGGGAATAGTCAATTATTGCTTGTTCAACTATTGTGCTTAACACATTGAACCTGTTTACCAACTGGCCGCGAGGATCTTGACACAGCCTGGGCCGGCTCCAGATTACTCTCCGTCACTCAGCAGGTTGAAAACCGTTAGGGGTCGAGCATTCCCCAACAACACTCACATCAGACACAGAAGGAACAACTGGCTCACAAAAGGGTAGGGCTAAGAGGGTTGGTCCAGGGTGGGCAAATAGAGGAGACTACACTCAGCAGCAACCCCAAAAGAGGAATCTGCTCTTATATCTGCCACGTTACTTACAGCACCTTCCACATTACTCACAACACGTTCCACATTACTCACGACATTTCGCATTACTCAACACCTTTTCATACCTGCGCTGCCTAGGATTTGACATGATTGCATGGCTCACTTCGATCGTAATAACAGTGGCATTCTCTACAGTAAGAACTCTGGCAAGAACGCTGGACGTGAGCCGGCACCTTAAACGTCTGGATGACCACCCCGCCACCACACGCAAGGCAGGCATTCCACAAACTTGAATTACATCAGGTAATTCGTCCAAAACAACACTTTCACGCAGCCGGAGCGATAGCTGACGCACTCCCGAGTAACAATGCGATACACCATCCATCAACACTCGCAAGGTATCATAATCTGACAATGCTATTCCAACATCACGCTCGGTTACCTCGAATGGTAACCAACGCACTTTCATCATAACACACCGGAAGTACAGATCGTAAAAGGTTGCCCTGCATCCATTCAATAATAAAGATTTAGCCTTAACCAATGCATGCTGGAGGCTGAAGAACTACCTGAAAAATGTTATTTGCACGCAGTGTGCATATGACTTCAATATCAGATAAATCAATAAGAGATGCCAAGACGTCCCTAAGTGTGGTTATAGGAAAAGGCGCCTCCGCTGATTACCAATTATAATTACTGACCTAACCATTTTGACGTTGGCCAGGCCACCACAGTACAAACACATCAG
This sequence comes from Lithobius niger, assembly GCA_023313725.1. NCBI lineage: Eukaryota > Metazoa > Arthropoda > Chilopoda > Lithobiomorpha > Lithobiidae > Lithobius > Lithobius niger. The sequence continues at coordinate 6,827 of JAHWFP010244740.1, forward strand.
CCACTCTAGGTCCCGCTTAGATGTGTCTAGCACCAGTGCATTCTCACCTTGTGGCTCTCCACGACTTATGAATCATGCTCATCTAATCTAGCTCGGGCTGGTTTTGCAGAGAATACCACTTCTCCAGCACAGTCACCAACGCCACCAACAATGACGTCTTCAGTGGCACCTTCATTGTTGCTGCAAACATTGTTCGCATTGTTCATATTCAACTCGACGCCATTCTCCAAACTGTAATTTCGCCATGCTCCACCAATCATTCCAAAAAGTTGCAAATCACTGTCAGAAATACCTTTAGGCTGCACCTCACGATGTACTGATACAATAAACATCATCTGGCACAATGCCGGCCCGGACTTGACAATACGTTATCATTCCCTTTTTCTGAAAACCCCTCAGCAAATGCTGACGCCTTTTGCCATGTCGACAAAGAGGACAACAGTAATGAGCTGTACAAACAAACAAAGAATGCAACAATTTTGAGGATCAACAATTCAGTTTCACGAGAACTACACAACCGCATTACCCAATCAACGAAAAATTGTTTCGTAGTTAAGAACGAAGATGAAACGGTCCGGCAAAAAATATTGTCGAAGATTCAGTACAAAATTTAAAAGGGAGGGAGAGGAAGGAGACAGGGAAGGTGACAGGAGGAAGTAGGGGAGGGAATGGAACAGTAATGAAGCGAGGGAAGAAGAGGAGGGATGACCAACAATGTAGGTGCAACTGCCTCTCCCCAGATAAAATCTCACACTCCACTCCTGCATGTCAACATATAAAAGTGGCGGCCCTAGTGTATTATAGCATCTCTCGCTTAGACGAGTAAGGGTTAATTTATACAACGACTTGCCTTTACATTCGCAGCTAGAATTTATTCGCGTCGGCAAAGGTGACATTGCCATGGAAGCAACACTACCTGGATTAACTAAATTCCACATCATTTGAGCAAATGCTCGCAGTCTTATAATATGTGACATTAAGGCAAAGAATTCCTCCTTGATACAATTTTCCCCGAGGCTTCTATAATCACATTATTGACTTTTCGTTGCGAGCCGGCAGAGCTAAAACCGCCATCATGTTGGGATTTCAGATGAATTCTAGTTTGTGATTTCACTTCACTTAACGTCCGATTACGGGTTGGTTTCTCTGTCGTATGTTTGAAGGATAGGAGCGATGGTCTGTCTGCTTTGGCTGTCACCATCTACTTAGTATTACAAGTTGCGTTGTCAGCCCAGCTACTTCAGTTCTTCCATGTAGTGCACAATACACAATACTTTTATGCACAACTATTTATTTGCACGCTACATATTTACAGCAACGATTCAAACATTTCACAAGTCAAACGCAGAATAGATAAAGTTTGCTTACAAACTTTCACTTTTATCCCCCAAACAAGATCCTCCCACAAGAACCTCATAGGTGTTTTTTTTCAGTCCAAGGATTGATTGATTGATTTTTAGTCCAAGGCCTTGTCAGCAATAACAATTGTCCTTCAATTACCGACTTATACCCACTGAACTGGATAATTAGTTCACTTTCGCAGGGCCGTAGGACGGGTAAGGCGAGCAAGGCGCTCGCCTAGGGCGCCGCCTTCGTGGGGGCGCCTCGCCGAACTCTTGACAACCGTGTAACCGTGTTAGTGGATGGAGCACAAATATATTTTTTAACGGATGGCGATGCACACAAGTTCACAACGCCGTAAGAAGAGACGTGCTTGCTCGGATTTGGGTTAGTGCTCGCATCGCAATTTTCAGATGTTTTGTTAACCGATTATTCGTTTTTTCTTTAATGATCAGATAACCGAAAACTGAAATTAAAAAAAAAAAAACAGAGACACTTCATGCTACTTGCGTCTTGCTTCCCAAGTGAGGGCTTGCACCCGAAATAAGCGAAAATTGAAAAATAAGTTTTTGATTACGGTTGAATTAGTTATTTTGAATCTTTGTTTTGAGTTTGTTATAGCAAAATAGTTTATTCTCATCTCTTCATTACCTTAATTGGAATTTTTTTTTTATCAGTTGACAAGCCAAAATTATCATGAAATCACGTTTGTTCGATAAAAAAGTATTTTTTTTTTCGTTAACGCCGTTTTCTTCAACTACTTCAATTCCCAAGTAGTTTGAATGTATTCTCGTTAGTATTTTAGTTAGGTAAGCCTCAATATAACATTCATGACATTTTTTTACTGTTTTTTCTTGAAATAGGCAGCTGAGCGGAGGTGGGGGGGGGGGGGGGGACGGGGGGAGTAGGGTGCCGCTCAGTTGGTTCGCCTTGGGCGCCAAGGGGGGTTAGCTACGGCCTTGCACTTTCGCTGTCTATCGCACAAGACATCTCTTGAGGTGGACAAAGGGTTTCGATTGTGACCCCCCATTTTCAGTCTCCTTCTCAGATGAGGTTAGCTGATAAATGTTTCTGTTTTTAAACGGCCTTGACTCGCACTGGCAAACAAACAACAAAAGAGTATTTTTGCTTTTGAAGGCACAACATACAAATCTCAAATATACGTGTTTTTGATTTTCCACACGCACCGTAACTCTAGCTTCTAGCTGCGAGACTGCAACGGCATGATATATCCTGTATAGCATTTTACTGTATACATGTGCACTTGCTGGCTTTTTAAAACGTTAACTACTTTTAGTGCTTTTATTCTGTCAATATTCTGATAGCACAACAATAACGGTTGATTTAATGCCTGCAGCATGCTGGCTACATGCCTGCATGCTTGCCATAATGGTGGCACGCATCTTCTTCACCCAACACAATATGCAAGATGAAGAATTTCCCTGGAAGCCAATGTAATTTTAGAAACTTTGACTGTAGAAGCTACCCATTTTAAAGACTTAAACTTTCAATTTTTTCATCCAGGTTGGCCGATTTTTTACTGTCCTACCCCCTCCTCCTCCCCCACTACACGCCCCCATGCTGCCGTTTGTGGAGCGACTGGTCAGACGCGTAACTCTTAACTTATTTATTTATTTATTTACTTAATAACATTAGTCGACGGTATCCAACAGGATCGTGTCGATACATAATAATCTAAAAAAAGTAGCAGCATGAGAAAACCACACAAAAACAATCAATACTGTAGGTAAATATTTTACAACAAAAAAGAAACACACAAAAAAAAAGTGTAGAAAACAGTTAAACAGTCTGCGGACGGCGCAACACGCAATTCGTACAAATCTTATTCATCAAATTCAAACAAAATGTCACCGTTTCCATGCAAATCCAACTTGTTTTTAAAGCTATTCAAAAAGGGAGCCCCTACTTCAGCCTGACTATAACTATGTTAAAATATTCGACGCTGAATAGGAAAGTGACACGACGTGGTATTATTGTATATAACTCTATGGTGGAGCCAGTAACTGGGTTAGCTGCAAGGGGCACTGAAGGGCGAAAAGAAGGGCGTCTTACTGAAGACAATGCTGTTAAGAGTTGATTTCTTAGGCCTATAACGCGCGATTTTTGTCGATTTGGTGGCAGTTGCTGACATTCTTAAGCAAGTGGAATCTTTATTTTCCGATTACAACCTCGCAGCAAAACAACGGTTTTTTAGGCCTAAGAAATCCACTCTCAAAGCACAACCCTCCATTTCAATCTAGTGCCCCTTGCAGCCGCTATCTCTCTTGTAGCCAATATGACGCCACTTGCCGCTGCTATATAGGTACGAAAAACATCAGCAGCTGTGATTGGTGCACAGGCATACGGCAAGTTCGCGTGCCACACTGCTGAAAGACCTTGTAGCTGGAAAGGCTACGATTCGTCTTCCAGCCGTGGCGACTGGGTAGAAATCGCGTGTTTCGCCTCCTGGCTTATTCACATGCGACCCGGAAAGTTGATGTCATTTAATGTTGCTTTGGTAAAATTAGGGGCGTCTATACCGCTAGAAAAAAATAGGTGGGGGGGGGGGGAGGGCAACGCCAGCCAGTCAGAATATTGGGGGAGGGGGGAGACGAGAACGGATAGGTTATAAGCTTTTAACCAGATTTTTTTGTGTACCAATATTTATTTTATTGTTAATAAAATTAATGAACATTTGAGGTCATTATAAAACGTATATAAAGAACTCTAGCACACATATAAAAATTTGTTAAACTTTTTAGAAAACTTAACACAGTTTCGCAAATTTGACCTGTTGACGGCTTTTTCTCTACGTCGTTTCACCCATGATTTAACGATTAGCGTCTTTTACGCGAAGGATGCTGATCTAAAAAACCCCGGGCAAGTGCACAAGGGACCCGACGTGCACCATACCATATCGTGTTCGATTCGCGTGCCCTGTCAGCACGTCGCATACGTCAGTTCCGAGTCTGGTGTTATTATTGTATGAATGAAGCAGAAATTTAAAGCAAAACCACGTTAAAATGAAAAGAAAACATTTGTCTTTTTCCCGTGTTCTTTAAACGTTGAGGGGGGGGGGGGTTCGTATTGATCCATTGGTCTTAGCGAAACATGGAGGGGGAGGGGGGTTATGGACCAATGGGACTAGAGCCGGGGAAAGACGCACATTATCTCCCAGACGACCTTATAACAAGGGCTAAAATACATTGGAATGCCCACATTGCCTCAGGCGTGTATGCTTTCGTAAGCCCCACTCGTCATATTTTCGGAATAGCCAAATCTTTAACAGACAAATTGTGTGCAAGTATGGCCAAAGTTCCAAAATTCAATTTATTTGGTTGTGATGGCTTTCCATAGACCATGCAGATTCATACGTTCCCGCGGAATACCAGCACAGGTTCGGTCAAACTCCGCCCAAGCTTATTCATCTGACGATGTGTAGCAGTTAGGAGTCGTGTTTCAGGCAAGTCCATTTTACGATCGCCCCTCCTCCTCCCATGCGATAGACGTTGTTTATTTCTGTGAGGTGCTGGCTGGAAATGAGAGCTGTTCAAACGTGAGTTCACGTGGCTGGCGTGGTTGGTAAACTGCGAATGTCTTTATTTTAGTGCGTAGTTGGTACGTGACCACAGAGTAAGTTGAAACAGTAACCTGCTGTGAAACCAGATTCCAAGTTCAGTATCGTCTGTTACGGCCAACGACAAAATTCTGTTCAACGCCACGATCGCCGTGTCATTTCTTCCACCCTTACCACGATTAAACCAACACGATGATGTCAAGTTTCAATCGTCGCGCGTATAGAGATCAGCGGGTGGGAACGATCCGAAATTACGGTAGTGGACCCATCGATGCAAATGAGTCATAAACAACAAACCAAAATAAACAATAATGTCGAAATGCGCGAGACGACGTAGCATTATATACCGGAAATTGTTACCGATCGTGTTGTTTAAGTTATATGGGTTGGCAGTAAATCAACCTAGAAAATTGTAAATATTTAGTTAGGTTTTGGCGTAAACATTTAAAGTAAGATAGATATTTTTACATATAGAAAATTGAATTTTGCCTGTAGTGATGGCGAGTGGTCCAAATTCAGTTGTCAAACGACACCGCCCATGTTTGATTTCCCGCCCAGATCCAAACGGTAAACAACACGCTAAGCCCTTTCCGGAAGAAGCTGACACGTCTGGAGAGGATTTCTGTTACCGAATATTCGTCAGAAATTTGGACCGAAAAACGACGGAAGACGAGCTGAAGTGTTTCTTCGAGAAATTTGGTAAGGTTGGTGAAGTGTTGAAGAGCCAGAAATCTCAGACGACTGCATTTGTGACATTTGCAACTCAGTTCGATGCCTTCAAAGTGTCTCAAGCTGCATCGGAGGAATTGATGTGCAGTGGAAAGCAACTCAGAGTGGAGACTTTAGTTCGTGAAAACTGTATTCTGGACACGGATCAAATAAATGTTAACGAATCGGGTCTGGTAGGTAACAAACCGAGCACTGCCGCTGCTGCTTATTTTGACTTCCTGCCCAACGAAATCCTGGCTCATTTATTTTCATATTTGGACATTCGTGAGAGAATTGGAGTCGAGGCCGTGTGCAGACGTTGGCGCGAAGTTGGGACTACGGTCTTGTGGAGCAATCCTACGAGAGTGGTTCTTGATCCTACGCGATTTGATAGCTCTGTTAAGAACGTGTCTTTAACGGACAAGGGCCTAGCAGCTATTTTTTCCCGTTGCGGTAAGAACTTGAAGCGTCTAACCCTGGCGAAATATGAGGGATTCACTAAAAAGGCCGTGGGACTCGTCGGCAAATATTGCCCAAACCTCGTGGAAGTGAAGTTGCGCCAAGTAACCATGTCCCATACCAGCCTCAAACAGCTTGCAAATGGTTGTCCAATGTTAAAAAGCATTACCTTGGAGGAAGGTAGTGAATTGCGTGACGACGTGTTGTATGAATTTCTCCGAAAATTCCAAAAGTTGGAATACTTCGATCTGTCAAAAGTTGGATCGGCTTCGTTTAAGAGGGCAGAATTTTGCTGGGGTTTGAGCCCTAATCTTAGAATCTTTCGTGCTACCGAATGCAGATTTCTGTATCCTCCGTTGGCTTTGGCACACATAATGAGTCGATGCACTGCCCTGGAAGAGTTTTGTTTGAGTTTTGCCTGGCGTAGTTTTACCAGTGCTTCGGGTAACGTGGCTTATCAACCGGAACAAGACTTGATGGGGGAATTCTTCTCCCACTTCAGGAATTCCCTTAAAATTTTGCGTCTGTACGGAATTGGATACATTAAGGACATCGATTGGCGTCCCCTTTGCATTCTCGGAAAAATAGAGGAACTTTGGTTGGAGAAATGCTACGGAGTCGATACTGGCTTTCTCAAGTGCCTCTCCGAAAAGTGCCTGCTGCTCAAAATGTTGAATGTTGCCGGTGGAAGCCTGGTTACTGACGTGGGTATCACCCATCTGGTATCACTGCCTTGTTTGACTGTGCTGGAAATCAGCTGCACTCAGATCGAGGGTAGTGGACTGGAAGTTCTGGCAGCCCATGGCAGACTGGAAGAGGTATACGTTAGAGCTTGTCATTACCTAAAAGAAGAAAGTTGCTGCATCTTAGCCAAATCCTGTTCTAATCTGCGTTTGCTGGATGTGAGCGGGACAAAGCACATGTCCCATGTACTAGTAAACACCTTCTGGAAATGCATTACGGCAGGTTTTTTGACACCACCAGTGCAACTTGTTGTAGGGGGTACATCTGTGGTTCACACAAAAACCATTCTTGAGGGTTTAGAAGTTCTCTTCGATAACACCTTAAGTGGAAACAAGAGGTATGGTTCTTTGTACAAGTTTAAGTAATGGTA
>JAHWFP010244741.1:0-23439 GCA_023313725.1 Lithobius niger
AGTCGCCTCCTACGACACGCAGGGGTACGGTGGGCTTATTCTACCCCCAGCCCACAGGGTTAATATTGTTAACACAAAGAAGCTGGAATTGCATAATCACAATTCAGTCTCGTCTATTGGCAGCACAGCACTAGTTGCCTATGTAGGTTCTATGTTTTTTTCCAGTTTGTTGCTAGTATTTTTTTCTGGCATAATATTATTTTTCGGGAGATTTTGGCCGGGTGGATATTGGCAATAGCGGGATTTTGGGAGAGGGGATATTGGCCAGGAGGGATATTGGCCTGATACCATGCAAACATTCTATGCTAAAGTTCGTGCTGGTTTGGTGTACGTTAATATATTATTTTCACAAACACATAAATTATAGTACAATATATATTATGTATGAACAAAGATAAAACTCTTGCATTAACGAAGATAAATTTCTCATTTTCATATTTCCCTTAAGCTCATCATACACTCCAGTACATTATTTTCATAAATATACTATTACATTATATGTTTCAGCATTACAAAGTTAAAATCATGGAATAACAAAAGATAAGTTTCGCGTTTTCAAATTTCCCTTTGCACTCATCTTCCACAGTGGCTACCTCTACCTTGCAAAAATAGATTGCAATAAATAGATCGTCTTCATAATCTTTCGTTGGCTGTGGACACTTAGCTAATATTGTTCTTACACTGGAAAACTATAAAAATGTTTCCAAAATACCTACCATTGATGAACATTGGATTTATTGTTTAATTTACGCTTGGCTATTGACTGATTAACCAGAATGCTGCAATATAGTTTTCATCTTGGCTGTATTGGCTGTATTGGCTTATTCTTTACGTTAGTTATTAACATTGGGTCAACAGAGTTTTTACACAGGAAACCTAGAATTACGATTCCATCATTGGGCTAGTCATGGTTTAACATTTGTTTAATTTTTAAAGTTTAGTTTGGCTAGTAATCGACTGCCCATACGTCTGCAATGTTGCTGTCATCGTGGCTAAACTGGCAGTCTGGTACATATTCTTTACGTTGGCTCCTATAAGTGGGCCAATGTTATCGCTCGTACATTGGTAATATGTAATAAGTTTCAACGTAGAGACAACCGTGGCTGAACATTAGGTGTATTGTTGAATTTCAGGTTGACCATTAAACAGCTAGCCAATGATACTGCAATGTAGTTTTCAACTTGGCTAAATTGTTCTACTTCATATTCTTTTCATTTGCTGTGAACACTGGGCCAATATTGTAGTTGCATTGGCAAACTACAATTATGTTTCCAACGTAGGGCCAATCATGGCTTAACAACGCTTTAATAGTTTCTACTTAGCTTGGGTAGAAATCTCACATAACTGCAGCATTGCTGTCATCTTGGTAATGCCGGTAGTCTGGTAAGTATTCTTTGCATTAGCTACGAACACTGGGCCAAAATTGCTCTTAAAACAGCCAACTATAATGATGCTTCCACCATTCGGCCACCGATGGCTTGACAGGGGTTGAATCGTTTATCTTGACTAGCAATGGAATACCCACATTTAGGAACGGAAGTGTCACCTTGTTATGTTGGTTGTCTGTTTCTTGTTCTTTACATTGGCTTTTAATTTCGGGCCGACAGTGTTCTTACATTGGCAAACTATTATAATGTTTCCAACTCATAATCAATCAGCTGAAAATTGGGTAATATTTCTTAAATTCAGCTAAGCTGTTAACGGAATCCCCCCACTGCTGCAATGTAGTTAAAATCATGGCCGTATTGGCAGTCTTCTTCATACTCTGTATGTTAGCTATGAACGTTTGGCCACTATTGTTTTCACATTGTTGGCAGATGGTTTTGTAGACCGCTATTTGCACAATAAATCTAAATCTAACTAAAATAATGCCTCCAACAAAGAGCTAGTCATGGCTGAACACGGATTAAATGTTTACATTTATCTTGGGTAGAAATCTACTTCCTACATTGTTGCTACGTAATTATTTTCTTGGCTATATTAGCAGTGTGGTACGTATTTTTTATGTTTGCTCTTAACAGTGGGCTAATAATGTTCGTACATTGGTAAACTACAGTAGTGTGTCCAACATATGTCCAACTATGCCTAAACATTAAGCTTATTTTAGATTGGCTGTTAACCTACTATCCCCATTGCTGTAATGTAGTTTCCAACATGGCTATGTTAACAGTCTTCATTGTATTCTTTACATTGTCTATTAACACTAGGCCATTATTGTTCTTACAATGGCAAATTATAATGTTGTTTCCAACATATTCAACCAATATGAATATTTGGTTTATTGTATTAATTTAACTTAGATGTTAACTGCCTACCCACATTGCTGCAATGCAGTTCTCATCTTGGCTACATTCACATTCTTCTTCGTATTCATTACATTGTTTATAAACACTGGTCCCACATTTTATCAGTACTGAGAAAGTAGAATAATATTCCAACATATGGCCAATCAATGCTGAACACTGGTTTTATTGTTGAATTTGAAAGTAGCCGTTAACCGATTACACACATTGATGCAATGTTGTTGTCATCATGACCGTGGTTGGCAGTCTTCATATTCTTTTCATTGGCTATGAACACCAGGGCAACATTGTTGTTATACTGGAGAACTATAATAAGGTTTGTAACATTGGGCCAATCGTGGGTTAACAACGGTATAATCTTTTATGTATAACTCAGCTAGTAATCAACTACCTCCATTGCTGCATTGTTGTTGTCATCTTCGCTACACTGGCAGTCTGGTACATATTCTTTAAGTAGGGTATTAACAATGAGCCAGTATTGTTCTTACATTGGTAAACTATAATAATGTTTCCAACATTGGGCCAATCATAGTAGAATATTATGTTTATTGTTGAATTTTAACTTGGACATTAACTGACTACCCACATCGTTGCAATGTTGTTTTCATCTGGGCTGTATTGGCATTCTTCTTCTAATTCTTTACGTTGGCTACTAACATTTGCCCAATATCGATTCTGTATTGGGAAAACTTTACTAATGTTTCCAACATTGGCTGAATCACGGTTTAAACGATTGAACTACAGTTAAGTTGTTGAAAAGTAATCAACTGCCCACATTTCTGCAATGTTGCTTTCATCTTGGATTTGTTGGTCGTCTTTTTCACATAATTTACGTTGGCTATTAATATTAAACCTACAGTGTTCTTGCATTGGTAGACTTTTATAATGTTTCCAACATTGGGCCATTCATGACTGAACATTAAATTTGTTGTTTAATAATATCTTGGCGATTAACCCACTACTCGCATCACTGTAATATACAGGGTGTATCATGAAACCCATTATAGCGATTGTTCAGATTTAAGAGCATCAAAATCGTACAAAATCGTATCAAAATCGTATCAAAATCGTATCAAAATCGTATCAAAATCGTACAAAAATGTTACATTTAACAAGTGTTGATGAGTTTGCCGACCCCTTACCCCTCCCCCCCCCCCACATTCCGGGGAGAGAAGAAACGCTTCTTCGACCCATAGAAAATTTGTTAAAAATCGGGTACGACTGTAGCCAAGCTACATTTTCTGCAGACATGATTAAAGGTTTTAGTACACGTGTAACATGACATCTGTGACACTGCCATAACTCGAGAAGTAATGAAGATAGCTTAATGCAGTAAAAAATTGACCGACAAATTTGCATGTGGACAATCTACCGCCAATCTGTTAAACTCTGTAGGGGCGCCCGAAGGGGGGTTTCAGGGGGGCAAAGGGGCGTTTCTAAGAAATTTCAAATGGGAAGGGGGGTCAAGTGATACATCATTTGAAAGGTCTTGTCAAACTAAGCTACTTCTAAAGGAAAAAAGTTTTTGGACATTGTCAAACAGTGAAGAGGGGGCAGTGAAACAAAAAAGGCAACAATGGAGAGGAAAATGTTTTTACATCATTCAATCGAATGCAAGTTTTAGCCTAATTCTCACTTAATTTATTGTGCAGATTTAAGAGCATCAAAATAAAAATGTTACATTTAACAAGTGTTGATGAGTTTGCCGACCCCCTACCCCCCCCCCCCCCCACATTCCGGGAGAGAAGAGACGCTTCTTCGACCCATAGGAAATTTAAAAAAAATCGGGTACCACTGTGGCCAAGCTACATTTTCTGCAGACATGATTAAAGGTTTTAGTACACGTGTAACATGACATCTGTGACACTGCCATAAGTCGAGAAAAAATGAAGATGTTGTAACTCTTATGTCTTTTTTAACATTAGGCTTTTTTTATTTTTACGTACAACCTGTAGAAAGGGTACTAGTCAAATTCAACCCAGTCCAAATCATTTTAAAAGGTCTGTGGAGGGTTCAAATAAAGACCCAGTAAAGCTGACTGTTCAGATACGAAGTCAGGGAAAATACCAACTCGTCCCCCCCCCCCCGTTAGTTTTGGCGTGTTTCCGGTTTGGTTTTTGTAAGACAAACTGTGAGATGTACTTTATTTAGCATAAGCAATATGGCGAAATCTGTAGTGTGCGTTGTCACGTGAGTTGCCCTATTTGCATTGGAATTCAATTTAAAACGCCCCTTTGCCCCATTGTGGCGAACCTACGAAGTTCACCATTATTTTATTATGGCAGTGCAACTGGTTTCGTGGTAGTCATAACCATTCCTGCAAAGAATACAATTTTCCACAGCAGTCATTGTTTTTTTTTTACCCCGACGGGTCTTAAAACATCCTGGTTGGTCTCTCCCCTACCCTCGGAGGGGGAGGGGCAGAGGCGTCAGAAAAGTCATTACACTCGTCACGTAACTTTTTATTTTGAAGCTCTTAAATCTGCACGATAAATTACCCGAGAATTAGGCTAAAACTTGCATCCACTTGACTGGTGTAAAAAGATTTTCCACCCAATTGTTGCCTTTTTTGTTTCCCTGCCCCCCCCCCTCTACTGGTTGACAATATCAAAAAACCTTTCCTTCAGAAGTTGCTTGGTTTGACAACACCTTTTAAATGATGTATCACTTGACCCCCTTCCCATTTGACATTTCTTTGAAACGCCACTTTGCCCCCCTGAAGCCCCCTTGGGGCGCCACCACAAAGTTGAACAGATTGTCCAAATGCGAATTTGTCAGTCAATTTTTTACTGCATTAAGCTATATTCATTACTTCTCGAGTTATGGCACTGTAACAGGTTTCATGATACACCCTGTAGTTTTCATCATGGTTATACTGGCAGGTTTCTTTGTATTCTTTAAGTTGGCTGTTACCATTTGGTCGACATTGTTTTTACACTGACAAATTTTCTAACTTTGAGCCAATCATGATGGAAGAACGGTTTAATTTAGCTTGGATATTGAGTGACTGACGACAATATTGCCAATTAGTGATCATCTTGGCAACTAACATTAGCTATTACAATGGCTGTTAACATTGGGCCAGTATTAGTGTTGCATTGGCTATCATGGGCTAATCATGGCTTTACATCGATTTAACTATTTAATGTTCATACTGGATAGTAATTGAATGAATGCCCACATAGCTACGTAGCTTCATCTTGACAACAAACAGTGGCAACATTAGTTGGCAATTAACAACGAGCCAATTTAAGTTTTTTTTTATTGGCAAACATTGTTAATATAGCCAATATTGGATCGATATAGCCACATTATTACACACAGTGAAAATGAGGGTTTCATCGTCAGCCATTATTCCACCAATACTAGGCTAATGTTGGAAACATCAAGACACACAGTAGTAAGTCACCCACCAAGTTAAACGATAACATCCAGATAATATAAATATATGAGCATGGCGACCACTAGATACGTTGTGTCTTTAGAGCTAAGGTAGTTTGACTGTTTTCAGGCATGTGAGGAGAAATAACAATGAGACAGAAAAGGCAGAAACTCGTTTGATCGTGAATCGTTGCTCGCCTGAAAACTTAAAGTCACTGTTATTGACACAGGTTAACAGTTTTCTTGTCACAAAAAAAGACGTGAATAACGTTGATATTTGCCTAATCAATACACACGCTAGTGTGTCGCCCGCCAAGATAAATGATAACATCCAGATAAAATGTATATGTGAGTAGGCGATCACAAAACACGTTGTCTCTTTACTGCAAAGGTAGTTTGGCTGTTTTCAGCCATCTGAGTATAAATAACTATGCGACAGAAAAGGCTGAAACTTGTTTAATCGGGAGACTTTGGTCGCCTGACAACATAAAAGTCACTATTAAGGACACAGCCTAAAGTTTTCTTGTTGAAAAAACGACGTGAATAACGTTGTTATTTCCCTAATTACTTACTACTAACTACTAACGCTTTTTTTTGTATCACGAAAACAAATTTATCCATGCCGTAAATAAAGTTGGTTCTTAGCTCATTTTACAGGTATTGCTCTGGAGATGTGCCCTTTTCATATGGTCCTTTATAATTGGTCAAGTGGTTCAGGGGTTAGGGAGCTCCAAAGATCCAAATTTATTGTTTTACATTGTTTTAAACATTGATTTTATGCAACAATGCCAAACTGACAATTAAAGAAATTAATGCGTTTGCAAGAAGATACTGCAATATTAATAAAAATACTAATCAAACGAAAAAAGGTAACTGCTGTCCTCAAAATCTAATGAAGCCAAAAAAAAAAAGAAGAAAAAGAAATGGACCAAAAAACTAGATTGGCATTTCAAAATGGATTTCATCAATTTGGACCAAAAATTACTGATATCTACCCCAAAACAAAATTTTTTAAGGATTCCCGCCAAGCTTTTCGGCCAAGTGAGGTCGTGATATGAAACGCCAAGCTCTTTCGCCAAGCTAATCCCACCGACTAATACTTCAAACGTTAAATGAAATAATTGAAAATTGCACTTAAAGCAATTTTCTTACATTTCATTTAACCTTCGAACTATTACTCGGTGGGATTAGCTTGTCAAAAGAGCTTAGCGTTTGATATCACGACTTCACACGGCCGAAAAGCTTGGCAGGAATCCTTAACAAATTTTGTTGTGGGGTAGATTACTTAATACGCACTACGTAGTATGTACTACTAATACTGCTTTTGTATCACGAAAATAAATTCTTCCATGCATTGAATAAAGGTAATTCTTAGCTTATTTTACAAGTCTAGAGATGTGCCCTTTTCATATGGACCTTTCTAATTGGTCAAGTACTTCAAGGGTTAGGGAGCTGTAAACGTCCAAATTGATTGTTTTACATTGTTTTAAACATTGCTATTATGCAACAATGAGAAACTGAATATTAAATAAATCCGTAGAAAAAAGTACTAATAAGAAATCCTAATTATTAAGAGAAAAGATGACTGCTATCCTCAAAATCTTACAAAAGCCAACAAAAAAAAAGAAAAAAAAAATGAACCAGAAAACTAGATTGGTGTTTCCATTTCATAATTGTTAAGAAAAAAATTGATTTCGTTCAATTTGGGCCAAAAATATCTGATATCTTCCCCAAAACAAAACTTATTAAAGATACCCACCAAGCTTTTCGGCCGTGGGAACTCATGATATCAAACGCCAAGCTCTTTCACCAAGCTAATCCCACCGATTAATACTTCAAAGGTTAATTGAAATAATTGAAAATTGCGCAGTAAGCTATTTCCGTATATTTCATTTAACCTTCGGACTATTACGCGGCGGGATTAGCTTGGCGAAAGAGCGTGCCGTTTGATATCACGACATCACACGGCCAAAAAGCTTGGCGGGAATCCTTAACAAGTTTGTTTTTGGGTAGATCAAGACACACGCTAGTGTGTCGCCGCCAAGATAAAACGATAACATCCAGATAAATATATATATATATGTGTGTGAGCATGGCGACCACTTGACACGTTGTGTCTTTACAGCAAAGGCACTTTGGCGGTTTCATCCATCTGAGGATAAATAACAATACGACAGAAAAGGCTGAAACTTGTTTCATCGGAAGACTGTGGTCACCAGACAACATAAAAGTCACTGTTAGTGACACAGCATAACGTTTTCTTGATAAAGAAACGACGTGAATAACGTTGATATCTAGATACACGCTAGTGTGTTGCCGCCAAGCAATAGTAGATTATCCGATTGCAGATATCCAATTATTAAAAGATTGATTGTTAATGAAAAAAGGTGGCTCACTAGTCTTTTAACTGAAACAAGCTATTACCTGATTTCAGCAAACTGGTGTAAATTCCCCTTGCGGTAGAAGTCTTTGCAAATCGTTTGAATCAGGTGTCTTGGGTCCAGTAACTAAGAAAAGCTCAACATTAAAACGTCGGAATGTGTTCTTTATGGAGAAAAAGTGCCCTCAATAACGTTGATTTGTGTTACTAATAATTAGCTGGTAACTAGCTAATCCGCAGGCTCCCATGTTAATTCTCATAGGGTATAAAGACACCTGTACATCTGTCTAGGGAAAGTTGCCAAATCTAAATTTAGGCGGACAGGTAATGCGTCATATGGAGATGGGCCTTTTCTAAAACGGGGGTTGCAGCTAGAAGCACGTACCCCTGAAGTGGCGCGTACATGCAAACTTATTGTTGTAACTATTGTTTGTATTGTCATCCAACAGTAGATTATGACATGCTTAAGTGTTATGTGCTTATCATTTCAATACTTAGTTGTCAGAATATACTGTTGTTGCAAATACTGTAGGAGGTTCACTAAAAGACAGCGTATCTTTTATTGAAAAGGTTTGGGTTTTTTACGGTACACGAATCCAAATTATCTGATCCAATATGATAAAAGGAATAATTTTGCTAGTAGGAAACAAAATGCACATCCTGAGCACAGGATCCAATCAAGTTGGGAAAAAACGTAATTATTTTTAAAGAAGTTTTTTTTAGCTATGCATCAAATTTTCTGGTTAATCTAGACATATGCTAGTGCGTCACCACCAATCAGATATTATATAGTAATTGTTATTGTTACTGTTAATGTGGAATTTTCCATGTGCAAGACTACATACGATTAAATATATAAGTTACAATTTATACATAAAAAGTTCCTCCAGAAAGAAAAAATTACAGAGATGACTATTGATACATTCACAGTCCTACGAAAGTTGTGATATCCACCCAAAACCAAAAATGTTATAAGAGAAGCCGCCAAGTTTCCCAAAAAGGACGGCCTTTGTAAGTAGTGATATCATTCAACCAGGGAAAGGCCGCTAAGGTTAATCCTATTAACCAAAATAATCGCACCGAATATTACTTTGGACGTTAAATGTAAAATTGAAGATTACTACTGCGATTAGCAATCTTCAAGTTTTCATTTAACTTTCGAACCATTACTCTGTGCGATTAACTTGGTTAATAGTGTGGGGCGAAGTTGATAAACTAATACCAATATCATTGTAGTCAATCGTGATTCTCCGACGTGGCGTGGTTTACAGCTCATCTACAAACTCCATTTAGATGGCTAGGTAATGAGCGTCGAATTAGCATAATTTGACTACTTCCCCTTCAGAGGAGGTGAACCGTATCCGCTTGGAGTTGAGCAGGGCTGCTAGCTAATTCTTCGTACGTAGCTGGAAAGAATCGGTTAGTGGAAGGAGGAAAACTCGAGATGACGGCAAACTCATCTTTATTCTTCGTTTCCCACGTTTGTGGCAACGTTGTCACAATAAGCATAAACGTGTAAAAATACTAGAAAATAATATGCCTGGCTGTAGCAAGCTATTCAGACTGCATGGTTTCAGGACTAAGATCGTTCCTCTACGGAACATTTCCTAAATATACCATACATTCTAAGCCAAACAAGAGTTTTTTCCTTCCTACTTATCGGTCGCCTTGCTTGCAACAGACTCAGCCGTAAACAGAACAACAATTGCCGTCTGGTTAAGCCGACAATATCACAACAGTGACTAACACAGCAATCGACATGGACACGGGAGTTTACGATCACAATAAACGGAATCATCCTACATTAAAGTACGTAACGATGATGACACATGCCATCAAGAAGCAGCGCAACCTCATTACACAGTGACGACACTAAGTTGCTTGCCACAAAACCCCCTCATGAGGTTGTGTTGTTTCACAGATCAACGCTATAATGCTGTTCAGATATATGTCTTATATCTACCCAAAACCAAATGGTCTGTCATAAGGTAATACATTACATTGCACCAACAACTGAGTGCTCGCACCACAATGTCAATTCACAATAGCATAGAGTGTGATACTGACCTACAGCCTCTGTATAAAACGTTTTGACTCGCAGTCAACAGATTCATATGTGTTAGTAGTTGACAAATGTAGGTTCTCCGTCTTATGTTCAATATTAGTCAACAACAACAAATGTTAGACAGATTAGTAATAAAACCTCTTATGAAGCACTCTGTACTCTCAGAAACTGCATGACTCACCCTAGCCTATAACCGACTAAACCCAAAGAGGTCATAAAACGCAGCATACACTTTAACGTTACTGGTTTGGTTAGGACGTCAGGGACTAAGTCTTCAGTCAGCTTGTATTCCAAACGAATATCGCCTAGTGCTACGGGGTCTTGCAGGAACCACAACTTTCTTACATAATGTAAGAAAGAATTAATACTCTGTTCCATTTATGAAACGTTCTCAGGATTTATGCAGATGGGGCAAAGACCATTCTGTATATTGCCAACAACATGTTGATACTCCAGAACGTTATTTTTACGTTTATAGATGTTCAATCTACACTTACTCTGCCGAGAGGGGCCTCCTATCGAACGTCGGGTGTTAAAGATGCTATTCCGTTCAGGGAAAAACAACACTAACATATGAGGGAAAGCCTTTTCACGCACATAAATTCCCGTTGGACGCACATTACAATTGTAACCGGCTTTTAAAAGTGAACTCATCGAGGTCAAATTCATTTTCGCATCTGGAACGTACAGCTCATTATGCATTAATAAGTTATTCGGACATATACATAGTGTCGTCTCTCCCAATCCACAAATATTAACAGTTCCTACGACATATCCAACGGTGGACGTTTCATCTGGGATTAATTCGACACTGACCTGTTCCAGAGTTGACAAATCAATTTGAGTCTATAAGTTATTAACCACGGTGGCTGATACCCCGCTATGAAGGCGGTATTCATCGTGTCGCACGTCATCACATTTATCTTTATCAGTAAGGCTTAAATCGTAATCTTTTACGATACACATTACAGTAAAATATTGCACACTACTATTGACTAGTTATGACCCAACAACCCCAACACTTCATATGTGGACCGTAAGGTATAATCTGCTAAATAACATGATTTGCCCCAATCGTAATTCATACATTCTACCACAATATCTGAAATAAAATGCTAATCTGGATTAAACATTAAACAGTTGCATAAAATAGCTGCAACTGCATACTGCATTATACTGCGTAGCATACCTAACAGCGTATTCTCAATAATTACGGTAATATATAAAATACCAAAACTACTAATACGTCTTCACATTCATGTCCTAATTAATGCATGGTTGACTTGTCACTAAATAGGCAGTAGCACACAAACTATTGCACAATATTACCGAACGGTAATGATTAAAACAAGCCATAAATTATTCACGCATTTTTGCAGTGAATTTCCTAAAACACACACACAATCTTGCGTAAACGGGTTGCGGTCTCAAAGTTAGGCTGGCTGGGGCTTCTTCAGCAGTGTGTCCTATTTCCTTTTCGGTGTCTAGTCTGTGTGTGCTCATCGCAGATGCAAACTCGCTTGTCGGAGATGCAATCTCGCTTGTACGTATGGCTTTCCCCTTGGAAATTTTCAAAAGTAGTCTCTTTTTCAGGTAACGTTATTCCTCTTCAGATCAGACGCGCATCGGTGCGGCGCGCAAGCTTGCTTCTCTGGCATTTGTAGCTGAAACTGCAGCGTTGTTGACCAATTTGCGTTCATGGTGTGAAATATCCTGCAAACTGATAATCTTTCCGGACTGCAGACAAAGTGGCGACAGCATACGCATTAAGGAAGAAGTTTACAGCAAAACTTTGCTCGGTGCTACCAACTGTTGGGGCGAGGTTGATAAACTAATAACAATATCGTTGTAGTTAATCGTAATTCTCCGACGTGGCGTGGTTTACATCTCGTCTAAAAATTCGAGTTAGGTGGTTAGGTAGTGAGCGTCGAATTAGCATAATTTGACTACTTCCTCATCAGAGGAGGTGAACCATGTCAGCTTGGAGTTGAACAGGACTGCTAGCTAATTCTTCGTACGTACCTGGAAAGAATGGGTTAGTGAAAGGTAAAAACGTCGAGATGACGGGAAACTCACCTTTATTTTTCGTTTCCTTTGTTTGTAGCAACATTATCACAACATTGTATAAACGTGTAAAAATACTAGAAAATAATATGTCTGGCTGTAGCAAGCTGTAAAGAATGTATGGTTTCAGGACTAAGATCGTTCCATTAAAGATCTTTTCCTAAATATAGCGTACATTCTAAGCCAAACAAGAGTTTTTTCCTTCCTACTTATCGGCCGCCTTGCTTACAACAGACTCAGCCGTAATCAGAACCACAATCGTCGTCAGGTTAAGCCGACAATATCACAACAGTGACTAATACAGCAATCGACACGGACACGCGAGTTTACGATCACAATAAACGAATTCATCCTACATTAAAGTACGTCACAATAACGACACATACCATCGAGAAGCAGCACAACCTTATTACAAAGTGACGACACTATATTCCTAGCCACAAATAGGTATAACCTTGGCGACATTTCCCTGGTTGAATGATATCGCTACTTTCAAAGGCCGACTTTTTTTGGAAACTTGGCGGCTTCTCTTAGACCATTTATGGTTTGGAAGGATTTGCTTAACTACTAACTATTGATTATGCTTTTTGTATCACGAAAATAATTTCGTCCAAGCTGTGAATAAAGCTGGGTCTTACCTTATTTTACAGGTATTGCTCTGGAGATGTGCCCTTTTCATATGGGCTCTTCTAACTGGTCAAGTGGCTCAGGGGTTACGAACCTCTAAACGACCAAATTGATTGTATCGCCAAGCTAATCCCACCGACGAAGACTTCAGACGTTAAATGAAATAATTGAAAATTTCTCAGTGAGCAATTTTCATATATTTCATTTAACCTTCTAACTATTACTCGGTTGGATTAGCTTGGCGAAAGAGCTTGGCATTTGATATCACGACTTCACACGACTGAAAAGCTTGGCAGGAATCCTTAACAGGTTTTATTTTGGGGTAGATATCACACATTACTGGCTACTAGCTAACGTTTTTTTTTTTGTATCACGAAAATAAATTCTTCCATGCGGTGAAAAAAAACTGGTTATTAGCTCATCTTAAAGATATTGCTCTGTACATGTACACTTTTCATATGGACCTTTCTAATTGATGAAGTGGTTCCGTGGTTAGGGAACGCCAAACGTCCAAATTGATTGTTTTCTGTTGTTTTAAACATTGTTATTACTCAACAATGCTGAACTAAACATTAAAGAAATCTGTGCATTTGCAGTGCTAATAAGAAATTCTAATCACATGCAAAAATGTGACTGCTGCCCTCAAAATCTAACGAAAGCCAAAAAAAAATGGACCAGAAAACTTGATTGGTTTTTCCATCTCATTATGACGAAGAAAAAAAAATGGATTTCATAAATTAGAACCAAAAATATCTGATATCTGCCCCAAAATAAAACTTGTTAAGGATTCCCGCCTAGCTTTTCGGCTGTGTGAAGTCGTGATATCAAACGCCAAGCTCTTTCGCCAAGCTAATCCCACCGACTAATGCTTCAAATGTTAAATGAAATAATTGAAAATTGCGCGCAGTAAACAATTTTCATGTATTTCATTCAACTTTCGAACTATTACTCGTTCGAATTAGCTTGGCAAAAGACCTTGGCATTTGATATCACGACTTCACACGGCTGAAAAGCTTGATGGAAATCCTTAACAAGTTTTGTTTTGGGGTAGATATCAGATATTACTGGCTACTGGCTAACGTTTTTTTTTGTATCACGAAATAAATTCTTCCATGAGGTGAAAAAAAACTGGTTATTAGTTCATTTTAAAGATATTGCACTGTAGAAGTGCCCTTTTCATATGGACTTTTCAAATTGCTCAAGTGGTTCAGGGGTTAGGGAACTCTAAACGACCAGGATGATTGTTTAACATAGTTTTAAACATTGTTATAATGCAACAATGCGAATCAGCAAATGTCAGTTTAAAGATGTAGACTGAAGATCAAATGTTTGTTTCCAGCAAACCTTAATTGACGGATTAATAAACAAAAACGTATCGTTAAAAGTTAAAAGTAAGGGTCTAAAAGTCAAAACCTGTAAGGAACACGGACAAGCTTTCACTGTAAGGGTCTAGGTGTCAAATTTGGCCAGTAAGACACTGCTAAGCATTAGACCCTTACTACCCGGTTTTTGAGCAACAGCTGTCCGAGATCGTCCTATAAAGACCCATGAGATGATCCAATGATAGTGGGGTAGTGGGTTTCCTACTTTGCTTTAGGTTGACATTTTTTTTCGGTTTGGTAACATGGCAGCGATTCCAAGCAAGACAACCTGCTACAAGTGTAAGCGTAGTTCAGTAAGCCACCTTTATGCACTTACGTTTCATCGAAGTGCAACGGAGAGATTAAGGTGCTATGCAAGTGATCTGGGGGCGAACTGGGTAGCCGGTTCGAATCCGGGTCATGCCACTCCGATTTAACGTAAGTGCATAAAGGTGGCTTACTGAACTACGTTACTTCTAGTGTACGATTTTCAGTGTTGGCCAATTTCCAATTTTCCTTACTAAGTCATTAACATGATCACCGGGGTGGGGTATGTGTGACACCTTTATAATTAATTTGTTGTTTGTTTTGTTGCGCCGCTTTTAAGCTCGGTAAATTGCTATGCTCCTTACTAACCTGGCTATCGCAGGTGTTAACAATAGAAACAAATCCTTTAATCTTCAGTCTATGTCTTGCAGCTGGCGTTTGCTAAATGGCATTGTTGCATAATAACAATGTTTAAAACAATGAAAAACAATCAATCTGGTCGTTTAGAGCTCCGTAACCCCTGAACCACTTGACCAATTAGAAAAGGCCTTATGGAAAGGGCACATCTACGGAGCAATACCTGTAAAATGAGCTAAGAACCAGCTTTACACGACAAATAGTTTGACCTGTAGAGAGGACAGACGAAAGTATCCCCAGAACAACAACAACAAGAAGCAGAACAAGAAGTTGTCTATTTGGCCCCTCTCTGTATCTCGGGTTTGGCTGGACTGAATTTCACAATTTTTGGACTGTAGACAGGCCTTGACTAGTCAAGGCTAGATTCCAAATTTGGTTTAAAATTTTTTAATTTTGACGGAGTTATAAGCTCTCAAAGTTGAAAGTTTAACACAGAGATCCTCGGTCGACCCTTACTAACACTGGCTATCGCCAGTGTTAATAAAGGGTCTTAGTGCTTCGGGCAGATGACCAGGAGTGGTTAACGCTCGTTAAACCCTTTAACCCTTTTTTTAATTGATAAAGAAACAAAACATAAAAAAGCAATCACCAGTAAACTGAACTTTAAATAAATCCGTGCGTTTGCAAGGAGATACTGCAGTACTAATGAGAAATACTGATCATTTGAAAAAGGTGACTTCTGTCCTCAAAATGAAAGGAAAGCAAACAAAAACAAAAAAGAAATGGAAGAGAAAACTAGATTGGTGTTTCCATCTCAAAATTGTCAAAAAAAGTGAATTTCATCATTATAGACCAAAAAGACCTGATATCTACCCCAAAACAAAGCTTGTTAAGGATTCCCACCAATCTTTTTGGCTGTGTGATGTCCTGAAATCAAACGCCAACCTCTTTCCCCAAGCTAATCCCACTGAGTAAGACTTCAAACGTTAAATGAAATAATTGAAAATTGCGCTGTAAGCAATTTTCATATATTTCATTTAACCTTCGAACTATTACTCGGTTGGATTACCTTCGTGAAAGAGCTTAACGTCTGATATCATGACTTCACAGGGCCAAAAAGTTTGGCGGGAATCCTTAACAAGTTTTGTTTTGGGGTGTATTACTAGTTATTGGCTACTGGTCAAGACACACGCTAGTGTGTCGCCTGCCAAGAGAAAACGATGACACCCAGATAAAATATATATATATGAGCATGGCGATCACTAGACACATTGTGTCTTTACAACAAAGGTAGTTTGCCTGCTTTCAGCCATCTGTTTTCAGCGACAGAAAATGCTGAAACGTGTTGGATCGGGAGACTTTGGTCGCCTGACAACATAAAAGCCACTGTTAAAACGATAACATCCAGATAAAATATATACGAGCATGGCGACACTAGACACGTTGTGTCTTTCCAGCAAAGGCAGTTAGACTCTTTTCAGCCATCTGTGGATGAATAACAATGCAACAGAAAAGGCTGAAACTTGTTAGATCGAGAGACTTTGGTCGCCTGACAACATAAAAGGCACTGTTAGTGACACAGCTTAACGTTTTCTTGCCGAAAAAACGACGTGAATAACGTTGATATTTGCCTAATCAAGACACACGCTAGTGTGTTGCCCGCCAAGATAAAACGATTACATCCAGATAATATGGCTGTAGCAAGCTGTTCAGAATGCATGGTTCCATTAAAGATCTTTTCCTATATATAGCGTACATTCTAAGCCAAACAAGAGTTTTTACCTTCCTACTAATCGGCCGCATTGCTTACAACAGACTCAGCCGTAAACAGAACCACAATCGTCGTCAGGTTAAGCCGACAATATCACAACAGTGACTAACACAGCAATCGACACGGACAAGCGAGTTTAGGATCACAATAAACGGATTCATCCTACATTAAAGTAAGTCACAATAACGACACATACCATCGAGAAGCAGCACAACCTTATTACAAAGTGACGACGCTACATTCCTTGCCACAAATAGGATTAACCTTGGCGACATTTCCCTGGTTGAATGATATCACTACTTTCAAAGGCCAACTTTTTTTGGAAACTTGGCGGCTTCTCATTGACCATTTATGGTTTGGGAGGATTTGCTTAACTACTAACTATTGATTATGTTTTTTTGTATGACGAAAATAATTTCGTCCAAGCTGTGAATAAAGCTGGGTCTTACCTCATTTTACAGGTATTGCTCTGGAGATGTGCCCTTTTCATATTGGCTCTTCTAATTGGTCAAGTGGCTCAGGGGTTACGGACCTCTAAATGACCAAATTGACTGTATCGCCAAGCTAATCCCACCGACGAAGACTTCAGACGTTAAATGAAATAATTGAAAATTGCTCAGTAACCAATTTTCATATATTTCATTTAACCTTCTATTACTCGGTGGGATTAGCTTAGCGAAAGAGCTTGGCATTTGATATCACGACTTCACACGGCTGAAAAGCTTAGCAGGAATCCTTAACAAGTTTTATTTTGGGGTAGATATCAGACATTACTGGCTACTGGCTAACGTTTTTTTGTATCAGGAAAATAAATTCTTCCATGCGGTGAAAAAAACTGGTTATTAGCTCATTTTAAAGATATTGCTCTGTACATGTACAATTTTCATATGGACCTTTTTAATTGATGAAGTGGTTCCGTGGTTAGGGAGCACCAAACGTCCAAATTGATTGTTTTATGTTGTTTTAAACATTGTTATTATGCAACAATGCTGAACTAAACATTAAAGAAATCTGTGCGTTTGCAGTGCTAATAAGAAATTCTAATCACATGCAAAAATGTGACTGCTGCCCTCAAAATCTAACGAAATCCGAAAAAATGGACCAGAAAACTTGAGTGGTTTTTTCCATCCTATTATGACGAAGAAAAAAAAATGGATTTCATAAATTAGGACCAAAAATATCTGATATCTGACCCAAAATAAACTTGTTAAGGATTCAAGCCTAATTATCGGCTGTGTGAAGTCGTTATATTAAACGCGAAGCTCTTTCGCCAAGTTAATCCCACCGACTAATGCTTCAAATGTTAAATGAAATAATTGAAAATTGCGCGCAGTAAGCAACTTTTATGTATTTCATTCAACTTTCGAACTATTACTTGGTCGAATTAGCTTGGCAAAAGACCTTGGCATTTGATATCACGACTTCACACGACTCAAAAGCTTGATGGAAATCCTTAACAAGTTTTGTTTTGGGGTAGATATCAGATACTAATGGGTACTAGCTAACGTTTTTTTTTTTTTGTATCACGAAAATAAATTCTTCCATGAGGTGAAAAAAAACTGGTTATTAGTTCATTTTAAAGATATTGCACTGTAGAAGTGCCCTTTTCATATGGACTTTTCAAATTGCTCAAGTGGTTCAGGGGTTAGGGAACTCTAAACGACCAGGATGATTGTTTAACATAGTTTTAAACATTGTTATAATGCAACAATGCGAATCAGCAAATGTCAGTTTAAAGATGTAGACTGAAGATCAAATGTTTGTTTCCAGCAAACCTTAATTGATAAAGAAACAAAACATTAAAAAAGCAATCACCAGTAAACTGAACTTTAAATAAATCCGTGCGTTTGCAAGAAGATACTGCAGTACTAATGAGAAATACTGATCATTTGAAAAAGGTGACTTCTGTCCTCAAAATGAAACGAAAGCAAACAAAAACAAAAAAGAAATGGAAGAGAAAACTAGATTGGTGTTTCCATCTCAAAATTGTCAAAAAAAATGAATTTCATCATTATAGACCAAAAAGACCTGATATCTACCCCAAAACAAAACTTGTTAAGGATTCCCACCAAGCTTTTTGGCCGTGTGATGTCGTGATATCAAACGCCAACCTCTTTCCCCAAGCTAATCCCACTGACTACGACTTCAAACGTTAAATGAAATAATTGAAAAATGCGCTGTAAGCAATTTTCATTTATTTCATTTAACCTTCGAACTATTACTCGGTGGGATTACCTTCGTGAAAGAGCTTGGCGTTTGATATCATGACTTCACAGGGCCAAAAAGCTTGGCGGGAATACTTAACAAGTTTTGTTTTGCGGTGTATTACTAGTTATTGGCTACTGGTCAAGACACACGTGTCGCCTGCCAAGATAAAACGATAACATCCAGATAAAATATATATATGAGCAAGACGATCACTAGACACATTGTGTCTTTACAGCAAAGGTAGTTTGCCTGGTTTCAGCCATTTGTTTTCAGCGACAGAAAATGCTGAAACGTGTTGGATCGGGAGACTTTGGTCGCCTGACATTATAAAAGCCACTGTTAGTGAAACAGCTTAACGTTTTCTTGTCGAAAAAACGACGTGAATAACGTTGATATTTGCCTAATCAAGACACACGCTAGTGTGTCGGCCGCCAAGATAAAACGATAACATCCAGGTAATATGTATATATGAACATGGCGACCAATAGACACGTTGTGTCTTTACAGCAAAGGTAGTTTGGCTGTTTTCAGGCATGTGACGATAAATAACAATACGACAGAGAAGGCTGAAACTTGTTTGATCGGGAGACTTTGGTAGCATGACAATATAAAAGTCACTGTTAGAGCCATAGCTTAACGTATTCTTGTTGCAAAAATGATCTGAATAACGTTGATATTTGCCTAATTACTACTAAATACTACTAATTACTACTAATTACTACTAACTACTACTAACTACTACTGGTAATGCTTTTTGTATCACGAAAATAAATTCTTCTATGCGGCGTATAAAGCTGGTTCTTAGCTTATTTTACAGGTATTGCTCTAGAGATGTGCCATTTTAATATAGACCTTTCTAATTGGTCAAGTAGTTCCGGGGTTAGGGAGCTCCAAACGTCCAAATTAAATGTTTTACATTGTTTTAAACATTGTTTTTATGCAACAATATCAAACTGACAAATTAATTCGTGCGTTTGCAAGGAGATACTGCAATAATATAAAAATGCTAATCAAATGAAAAAAGGTGATTGCTGTACTCAAAATCTAATGAAACCAAAAAAAAAAGAGAATTAAAAGAAATGGACCTGAAAACTAGATTGTCGTTTCCATCTCATAATTACTAAGAAAAAAATGGATTTCATCAATTTGGACCAAAAAAAACTGATATCTACCCCAAAACAAAACTTGTTAAGTATTCCCGCCAAGCTTCTTGACCGTGTGAAGTCGTAATATCAAACGCCAAGCTCTTTCGCCAAGCTAATCCCACCGACTAAGACTTCAAACGTTAAATGAAATAATTGAAAATTGCGCTCTTAGCAATTTTCAGATTTTTCATTTAATCTTTGAACTATTACTCGGTGGGATTAGCTTGGTGAAAAAGCTTGACGTGTGATATCATGACTTTCCACGGCCAAAAAGCTTAGAGGGAATCCTTAACAAGTTTTGTTTTGGGGTGAATTACTAGTTATTGGCTACTGGCTACTAGTAACGCTTTTTTTGTATCACGAAAATAAAATCTTCCATGTGGTTAATAAAGCTGGATTTAAGCTCATTTTATACGTATTGGTCTGTAGATGTGCCGTTTTCATATGGACCTTTCTAATTGGTCAAGAGGTTCAGAGGTTTGGGAGCTCCAAACAACCAAATTGATTGTTTTACATTGTTTTAAACATTGTTATTATGCAACAATGCCAAACTGAACATTAAATAAGTATTAAAAAACGCTTAAGCGTTTAAAATACGGATGTAAGCCTTAAAAAACTTAAAGTTTTAAAGAAACAGATATTGGAAAAAGACATGTAAGCCATCAGCGTCGCACTAATACGTGTAAAAGAATCTCCAGGGACCCAAAAAACAAGCTAGCGTTTCTTTTATACAAATTAGTGCGACGCTGATGGCTTACATGACTTTTTCCAATATCTGTTCCTTTAAAAATTCAAATTTTTTAAGGCTTACATCCGTATTTTATACGCTTAAGCGTTTTTTAATACTAATATCCCGTATTTTTTTTAAATTGAATTTGCACCCAATTTCATCTTTTTAGCTTGATCTGTAAGAATTTGTGCCCAAATCCCTGGGAGGCATTACGGGGGGGGTGGGCTGGGGTGGGGGGGGGGGGGGCACCAATGAAGGCACTTTGGGGTATTTCATAGGGGTCCATGGCTGGTTCGATTTTTACTGTTAAGAAAGACTTCTGCACCAAATTTACGTTTTCTGAAAAATTTCTGCAAAAATGTGTTACTCCACTTAATTATTTCTGCCCAGTGCTGTACAATAATAATTGTTCTACTGACCAGAGTACTGCAGTCGCATGAAAATCGTGTTCAAAAGGCCCTGGTCGGTGTTAATACCTATATTTTAAGCTACACAAATAGAAAATCGGTTCATTGGTTCGATCTCTAGGTAAGGGCAAAATTTCTAGCCCATTTTGCTTTCCGTGTCAAGAATATTGTAGTTACATTAACATAGCATGCGAAAGATCCTAGGCCTTGTCCATACCTACGTTTTAAGCTATAGAACTCAAAAATCGGTTCAGTGGTTCGACCTCCAAGTAAGGGCAAAGAGTACATTAATGATTTCTGCCCAGTGCTCTGCAATAATAATTGCTCTGCCGACTAGAATACTGCAGTCACATCAAAATCGGGTTCAAAAGGCCCTGGTCGGTGTTAATACCTACATTTTAACCTATACAAATTGAAAATCGGTTCATTGGTTCGGTCTCTAGGTGAGAGCAAAAGTTTTAGCCCATTTGGCTTTCCGTGTCAAGAATATTATAGTTACGTTAAAATAGGCTGCGAAAGGCCCTAGGCCTTATCCATACCTACGTTTTAAGCTATAGGACTTGAAAATCGGTTCGTTGGTTCGATCTCTAGGTATGGGCAAAATTTCTAGCCCATTTGGCTTTCCGTGTCAAGAATATTGTAGTTACATTAAAATAGCATGCGAAAGACCCTAGGCCTTGTCCATACCTAGGTTTTAAGCTATAGCACTCTAAAATCGGTTCAGTAGTTTGACCTCCAAGCGAGGGCTAAGAGTACATTAATGATTTCTGCCCAGTGCTATGCAATAATAATTGCTCTGCCGACTAGAATACTGCAGTCACATCAAAATCGGGTTCAAAAGGCCCTGGTCGGTGTTAATATCTACATTTTAAGCTATACAAATTGAAAATCGGTTCATTGGTTCGATCTCTTGGTAAGAGCAAAGGTTTTAGCCCATTTGGCTTTCTGTGTCAAGAATATTGTTGTTACATTAAAATAGCCTGCGAAAGGCCGTAGGCCTTGTCCATACCTACGTTTTATGCTATAGAACTTTAAAATCGGTTCATTTGTTCGGTCTCTAGGTCAGGGCAACATTTCTAGCCCATTTGGCTTTCCGTGTCAAGAATATTGTAGTTACATTAAAATAGCATGCGAAAGGCCCTAAGCCTTGTCTATACCTACGTTTTAAGCTATAGTACTTGAATATCGGTTCAGTGGTTCGATCTCCAAGTGAGGGCAAAGAGTCCCAACAGCAGCATTATAGTAGGGCCACTCAGAGAATGACTTGGTGTTATCATCGATTGTTTAAGTCGTGACCTCGCTTGCTTGTTTTAGGTGCATGCAAGGTGCACTCTTGGCCATTCATTACCCGTTACCAAGGATTCTTCCATGGTTTGGCAGCGCTACGTACACGATCGGATCGAGGTAGTCCGTGCATTAGCAATGAATTTCAATTGGAATGATCGTTTTGAGGCGTTGTTATGGGTACGTCAACACATAAAATAATTTTAGCAGTAAAGAAAGATAATTTGTGGTTCCTCTCATAACATAGTGAAGTGAGAAAATTTGTGTTCCATAGAAGTACTTTTAAAAACGATATACACTTAAAAACAAGGTTCGTTACTGAAAATATAAACGCCGCTCTCGCTTAAAGCATCATTCATCCTCCCCTATGGTTGCCAGGCAACAACAAGTTACGCAGGCAAGCCATCCAAATTCAGCTGCCCAAAATCCAAACAAACAAAATAATAGTGAAATATTAAATTAAATCCCTTTAATTTTTTTTTAATAAATAAGTAAAATATAAATTTTACTTTAAATAAGTAAAGTAAAATAAGACAAATGAAGAATAAGACGAGCTCCACATGTCTAAAATAAGCATACTATACCTAACACGAAAAACCGTTGGACTGCGTACGGCAACTGTTAAATCGGCCGTAGCCGTTTCGTGATTTCGGCAGTGTTCTATTACTTTCGATAACAAAAGCCTGGCGAGTTGAAAATAGTTTACAATAAATTTACACTTGTTACCTTGAAACGTGTGCAAATCCTAGATAAACAGGGAAAACAAATACATTGACAGTGTTAGTTTCAAACTCTCTCGTTGACCTCTCGTTTGTTTACATACGTAGAACAAAGTGGAGCTGCAAATCAACATCTGTTTTGTCCACTCCCGATCATTTCGTGAGATTTCTTGTATCCAGACGTTAACTCTGTAGTGTTGCACGTATCTTCTTTCAATAATTTGTTCTGTTGACAAACATTTTGAATTGTAGCACGAAACAAGGAATCGGTGCATCGTTATCCTGCGTTTTCTTTTTCACTGCCCCTTACTTTAATTGCTGTATAGCGCCGATTACTACTATAAAAATATGGAAAACTAGGTGCGCTTCG
>JAHWFP010244741.1:29159-53434 GCA_023313725.1 Lithobius niger
TTTCACGACATCACACGGCCGAAAAGCTTGGCGGGAATCCTTAACAAGTTTTGTTTTGGGGTAGTTACTTACTACTTACTACTTACTACTGGTAACGCTTTTTTTGTATCACGAAAATAAATTTTTCCATGCGATGAATAATGCTGGTTTTTAGCTCATTTTATAGATGATGTGCCCTTTTCATATGAACCTTACTAATTGGTCAAGCGGTTCAGGGCTTAGGGAGCTCCAAATGATGAAATTGTTTGTTTTACATTGTTTTAAACATTGTTATTATGCAACAATGCCAATCTGAACATTAAATGCGTTCGTCTTCATTATTAACTAGCGGAGTCGCTCGCTTCGCTCGCTCATTCCGCGTCGTCTCGCTGCGCTCGAGGAGATTTCTTGCTGCAACACTTATGATTCACACAGACATTCCGCACAAAAAACGATCAAGCAAATTATAAAAGTGTAGTATGCGATATCGTTATCTCGAGAGAAGGTCAATATTATTTTTTACGTCCAAGGAGTCAAGCAAAAAGTTAAGATCAAGCATTTTATCAGAAAAGCGCTGTTTCTGATGACAAAAACTCATTTTCGTTCGCTTTGCTCACTCAATCAGCGCAGACATTTCCTCAGAAACGTGACTGAACCAATGTAACCACCAAGAGCCACACATCACTTGTAATTTGTGTTGGTATACACTTTATATGGGTTTTCTTGGTTTACTTATTTTAAGAATATTGTTCTTTACGTCCTGCTCAGTACAGATTTTTCCATGGGCGTCTTATCACTTCACTTTCTGATGATCCCTCACTTGGAGAAACATCTGCAGAACGTCAGATGTAATCTCCTACGATGCTCCTACGATAGAGCAAAGCGAGACACACATTGAAAAGGTTTACTTTATGTGGAAATTGCTCACAGTTCGTCCATCACATTCCTAGGCGCGCCTGCATTTCAAGTATATCATTCAAAACACACGATTTGTTTGTTTGCACATTAGCACGTTTCTCCTCCAGAAGTAATCCCCTATGAAGGTGAGAGAAGAAAGATTGAGAGAGAGCAATGCAAGACACATGTTGAAAAGGTTTAGTTTACGTGGAAATCGATCGCTCTGCTCACGCAATCCACGCACCACCGTGCTTCAGAAACACGAATGTTTGGCGCCCTGTTAAAACCAAGTTTCCATGCATCAAATCCGTTGATACAAAAACAATTTTAATATCTATGTGTTACGTTACAAAATAAGTCGTCCGTTTCGGTTATTTTTAGCGTGCATCCTTCTCAAGATCATCTTAGTCTGTAACTAATAGATTCAAGACGATCGAAGGTTCATGTAATTTATATGTACTGATTGATTATTTCGACGCACTAATTATTTCGACGCAAACTAATTGATATTGTTGTTCACAGTTCGTTCGTCACATTTCTCAGCACATCTACATTTCGTATACATCATTCCAAGCGTCCAAACGTACGATTTGTTTGTTTGCACGTTTGTATGTCTTCTCCTCCAGAAGTAATCCCCTACGAAGGTGAGAGATGAAAGTTGATAGAGCAAAGCGAGCCACACATTGAAAAGGTTTACTTTACGTGGAAATCGCTCGATTTGCTCGTTCAATCCACGCACCTCCGTGCTTCAGAAACACGAATGTTTGTCACCGTTTTAAAACCAAATCAATTGTTTTGATTTTTCCATGCAGCAATTCATCAATTCATTGGTTAGTATAAAACCAATTTTAAGATGTATATGTGGTGTGTTGCAAAATACGTCGTCCGTGACTCCTTTTCCAGATCAACTCTCTTTGCTCGAGGAGGTTTTCATGAATAAACTATGACGTCATGAACGAACATGAAGAGGGTTAAAAAAAACTTTGACGTTAGTTTTTCAGGTTCTTTCACTTATTTGAGGTTGATAATATCAAGTTACAGCGATGAAAATAGGCCTAATAAATACGAAATTTAATTATCTTTTGTTTGGTCCTACTCATATCTTTGTAGGTGCTTTGGTTCCGGAGGAGTAGAGGTACAGACACGCACGCACGCTCGCACATCGTATGATTTTAATGATGTAGATATGAAATGTTATCATATAAAAAAGGTGTCTGCTATCTTCAAAATGTTACGAAAGCCCACAAAAATAAAAAGGAAATGGACCTGAAAACTAGATAGGTGTTTCGATTTCATAATTACTAAGAAAAACAAATGGATTTCATTAATTTGGACCAAAAACAGCTGATTTCTACCACAAAACAAAACTTGTTAAGAATTCCCGCCAAGCTTTTCGGCCGTGTGAAGTCGTGATATCAAACGCCAAGCTCTTTTGACAAGCTAATCCCACCGGGTAATAGTTCGAAGGTTAAATGAAATACATAAAAAATTGCTTACTGCGCAATTTTCAACTATTTCATTTAACGTTATAAGTCTTAGTAGGTGGGATTAGCTTGGCAAAAGAGCTTGGCGTTTGATATCACGACTTCACATGGCCGAAAAGCTTGGTGGGAATCCTTAATAAGTTTTGTTTACTATTACTATTACTTACTACTTACAACTGGTAACACTTTTTTTGTATCACGAAAATAAATTCTTTCATGCGGTGAATAAAGCTGGTTCCTAGCTCATTTTATAGGTATTGCTACGGAGATGTGCCCTTTTCGTATGGACCTTTCTAATTGGTCAAGTGGTTCAGGGGTTAGGGACCTCCAAACGACCAAATTGAATGTTTTACATTGTTTTAAACACTGTTATTATGCAACAATGCCAAACTGATCATTAAATAAATCCGTTCATATTCATTACTAATATGAAATGCTATCATATTAGAAATGTTACTGCTGTCCTCAATATGTAATGAAAGCCAACAAAAAAAATGAAATGGACCAGAAGACTGGACTGGTGTTCCCATCTCATATTTACTAAGAAAAAACAAATGGATTCATCAATATGGAACAAAAACAGCTGATATCTACCCAAAATCAAAACTTGTTAAGGATTCCCGCCAAGCTTTTCGGCCGTGTGAACTCGTGATCTCAAACTCCAAGCTCTTTCGCCGAGCTAATCCCATCGACTAAGACTTCAAACGCTAAATGAAATAATTGAAAATTGCGCTGTAAGCAATTTCCATGCATTTCATTTAACCTTCGAACTGTTACTCGGTGGGATTAGCTTGGCGAAAGAGTTTGGCGTTTGATATCATGACTTCACACGGCCGAAAAGCTTGGTGGGAATCCTTAACAAGTTTTGTTTTGGGGCAGATCAAGACACACACTAGTGAGTCGTTCGCCAAGATAAAACGATAACATCCAGATAAAATATATATATGAGCATGGCGACCACTAGACACATTGTGTCTTTACAGCAAATGGAGTTTGGCTGTTTTCAGCTATGTGAATATAAATAAGAATGCGACAGAAAACTGTTGGTTGTACGCATAGCCTAACTATCGATGATTCTTCCTAGCAATGAATTTATTCATATTATTCATATCGTTGTTTAATATATCAAGGGAGTGTTGAAAGCCTGAAACTAAAATGTA
The DNA here is from genome assembly GCA_023313725.1 of Lithobius niger. Classification (NCBI taxonomy): domain Eukaryota; kingdom Metazoa; phylum Arthropoda; class Chilopoda; order Lithobiomorpha; family Lithobiidae; genus Lithobius; species Lithobius niger. The sequence goes on from JAHWFP010244741.1 coordinate 32,680, forward strand.
CTTTCCACCAGTTCAGGAAAGAGCGATGGAAAAGCCTGGTTGGCAATTACGCACTATGTTTGCCTGGAGAATGAAACATCCGGCTTATCAAGCAATTTAGCCTGGTGGGTAGATAACTTCCGGTTGGAGGGACCGCTCACTCGCAATCTGGTGTTGATGCAGGCAGCTTGGGCTGCAAGCTGTAGTCATGTTGTTTAAGCTATGTTTTTTCAAGCCATGTACAGTTTTTGCAAGTATTGTAAATTTAACTACTTGAATTTTCAAATGCAATGTCACTGTTGAATAAACAGCTGAACTTTATTTCCCCTGGACCTTCTTTGAAACAAAACGGTAATTGTAGGACTAGGAATTCGCTGGTGCAACGTGGACATTTCCAACAGAGGTAGCAGACGTGCGTGGTTTTGTGACACGGACATTTGTGAGACGTGCATATTGTTTTATCGACAGTGTGGTCGTTCATTCCAAGAAGGAATAATCCAGAATTACGGTATGGTAACCTAACATAAACATTTTGGTGGGACCATTTAACGAGGGACAAGTTTTGTAAAGATTTCTCCTTCGTTCAAATTGTATTGACAACCCCCGTTATAACAAACTGGTCAGTCCTATCATAACGAACGCTATTCTTTAAGTAGTAGCGCTGGCGATTGTGCTTGCAGAATTGAAGTTATTTTGCGAACAGTGCTTCAAATAGAGCTCGTATGTTGCATATTTTGTTGAAAATCCAAAACTTAGAAATTAAATTAAACGAGGGACAATAAAACCACGTGGATTTTGACAACCCCCGTTATAACGACATCGGAGGCGTTAGTCTGTTTCAATAAAGGCAGGAAATATTCCAGTTCCCTCATTAGTCATATTAAAGTAATAGATTGTGTAATATATTAGACCTTAATATATTTATATATATTTATGAAAATATATCTTTATGTGTGGTAATAATTTGACATTGAGACAAATGAAGGCAGCTCTGTGGTACATCTTGTATAGCGTTACTTTGGTCACAAATATGACAAGTGATGGGGGGTCAATTGCTATTTCCAAATTACCCGTGAACAATTATGAATGTTTGAAAAGCAACTGTAGTTTTCTACTCCAAGAAAAGGGGTTATGGTCGTTTGTGGACCAAACTGAACTGATGTATCTGCTTCAGCCTCAGCAAAGGAGAAGGACAAATACAATCTTCGCAAAAGTAGGGCCATAGCAATAACATGCCTTAACGTTGAAACACGAATGCAGGATGTCATAGGAAACTTGTCTGATGCACAAGAAGCATGGGAAAAACTCAAAACTATTTTTGAACCAGTGTGTAGGGCTCGTGAGGCTAGACTTAGAAGTGAATTCTTTGCTTTACAATTACAACAGAATGAGCCCATGGCAGCATTTTTGGCTAGAGTTTACAAAAAAGCAGCTGAATTAGCTGATATTAAGGCACCACGTACAGATACAAAAATAGCATTCCAATATTTAGAAAAATTTCCCGAAAAGTACACTGTCCAACAGATCTATCACTGGAAAGATGCAGATTTCATTCCTTCAAAGGTTAGAGAGCAACTTCTAGCAGAATACTCTAGATTAAAAATGAAGCAGCTTACTGCAACTGCATCAAATGCAATGGCTTCAGATCATCCCCAGTTCGCCAAAGCATTCGCTATGTTTCAAAAAGTGTATAAACGTGCACCATCTCGTGAACAACAACAAGTAGGCTTACAATTTCGTCAAGGTAGAAATTCCACTCGTGCATGCTTCAATTGTGGTGAAAAATCCCGTATGGTTAGGGCCTGCCCTCATCTAACATCTCAAGCAAATGAGAAAACCCCAAGTAGCAGTAGAGGCCACCCTCGACGTGGTAGAAGTAGGGGAAGATATAGAGGGGGTCCATCCAGCACTAACGACCGAGCCAGCAGTTTTTATGTTGGTATAGACGAGCAGATCAATTCTTCAGCCGTGTGTGTGGAAGATGCAGATTTTGCCCCCAGAGCGCAGATTCTTGGAAATGTAACACAAGGTGATCCCAATTGGTACCTGGATTCCGGTGCTATGCATCACATATGTACAAATAGAGATTGGTTTATTTCACTTGCAACAGTGCAAGATAAGCAAGTTTGCCTTGGTGAAGGCGCGTCAAAAATTGTTGGTATCGGGAAAGTCACCATTCAAGTATGAGTCGGTGATGTTACATGTACTATTGACTTACAAAATGTTTTGTATATTCCGACCTTTTGGAAAAATCTCATAAGTGTTGGTTGCATCGATAAGTCTCTTTATCACATTGACATTTTTCAGGGACATATGAGTGTGTATTTACATAATGCAAGTGAATGCCTACTGTATGGCAAGCGAATCACAAACAAGTTGTATTGCGTATGCAATGTAGTGTCTCATAAGGTCAAACCAAAACATGTGAATGAAGCTGTAGCTTGTACCTCCGACTCGAGTAAGAGTTTCTTTGGCTCAAGTAAGAAGAATCAAAAGAGGGACTCTAAACGAAGTAGTGAAGTTGATAAGATCAATGTAGGTTATAAAGTTATATCCAATAAGTCTGTTTCAGTAGAAACATGGCACTCGAGGTTTGGTCATCAGCATAATTTGGGCCTGATAAACTCACAAAACTCCAAGGTTGTACATGGTATACAAGTGGAAGTGAAGCCTAAATCACCTCAGTGTGAGGTTTGCAAGGTAACCAAATCGACTAGGGACAGTTTTAAGGGGATTGATGCAATACAAAGTAAGAAGCCTCTCGAGCTCCTTCACATGGATGTCTGGGGAACAAGTTTCACGGTATCCTTGGGTAATTGTAGGTATGTGCTTACTATAATTGATGATTATACTTGTTATGCATGGGTGTTTCCGATTGCTAACAAAAGCGACGTGTTTCAAACGTTTCTTGACTTTCGAGCCAGAAGTGAAAGACAATTTAACCTCAAAATTGTAAGCGTCCGCACGGACCGAGGTATGGAATTTTGTTCAGGTGAATTTTGTGATTATCTACGTAAGTTGGGTATAAGATACCAGCGTACCAATGTCTACTCACCAGCTATGAATGGAATTGCTGAGCGGTTTAACCGCACGTTGATAGAAGGGGTACGTGTAATACTTCATGAGACTTCTTTGCCACACAATCTTTGGGCAAAATTTGCATGTACAATTACCTACCTAAAGAATAGGTACCCTCACGCAAAATTAGGCTTTAAGGTCCCTTATACATTATTGTTTGATCGAGGTGTATCAGTCAGACATTTACGAAGACCTGGTGCAATGTGTTATGCACACTTCAACAGGCCGGGAAGGGATAAACTCGACGTGAAAGCATTGGAGGGGGGATTCATTGGCTATGCAGTTGACACGGTAGGATATAGAGTGTGGAATCCCCAAACTAACATGATTGTTGAAACTAAACATGTAAAAGTAGAGGAGGATAAGTTATAGTGAAGGGAGAAAAGGTCTTTGCAGTATAGGCCTAAGAGTGTGCTTAAACCTAGTGAAAGTGCAACTAAATTTGACTATGAAAAGGGAATTAGTTCTGGTACAGAGTCAGAATCAGACTGTAATTATTCTAGTGTAGCATCAGAAGCAGAAGATAAGACTGAGGGCCTAGTAACCAATGAAGAAGCAATCATTCGTAGTAATAGTGTAGGGTCATCCCCCAAATTGGCTCCTTTAGATTATAAGAATTGGAGAAGGGAAGAAGTAGTCCGTAAGACGGGGCAAAGGGTAGGTAGGATAGATGTGTACTATCGCACCCCAGATGGAATTACATTCTGCAGTATTAATGATATCAAAAAGTATTGCGTAGAACGGGGATGTCAGTTTGAACCAGCGTTCGATTTTAGGGGTAGACGAACACCTGATCCCGAAAATGTATCTACTAGTGAAAGGGATAGTCCTGTTGAATTCAGTGATGCTGAGGCATACATGTGCATTGTTGAGCCAAGTAACTATGAGGATGCCATTACCTCTCCTCAAAAGTGTGAATGGAAAAGGTCCATGGAAGACGAAATTGCGTCTTTTAAGAAAAGAGAGGTATACAAGGAGGTTAATGTAACTAATGATATGAAAGCACTGGGATGTAAATGGATATACAAGATAAAACAAAATACCGATGGAAGCGATAAAGGTTTCCGCTCCCAGCTAGTAGCTCAAGGGTTTCGTCAAACAAGCGGTGTTGATTTTGATGAAGTATTCAGCCCAGTTGTAAATTTTTGTTTTGGTTATATTCTTTTGTGTATTACTGGTATCCATTATGAAGTGGACAAATGTTCATTTGGATATCAAGAGTGCGTACCTTTATGGTACATTAAATTGCAAAACCTTCATGGAAATCCCCAAAGGATTCAAAACTGTGTTTAACTATGGTAATGTGTGGCTATTGCAAAAATCCGTATATGGTCTTCACCAAAGTGGGAGACTATGGTGGAAAGAACTTGAAAAGACATTAGAGATAATAAGATTTTCTAAGTTCCTGGGACTTAACTGTGTTTTTTCATTTTGGTTTAGATGCAGTTTTGTTTGCCAGAAACAAACTATTAGTTTTGTTTGCCAGAAACGAAACTATTAGAGCAAATATAGTAACGTTGCTTAAATCCAAATTCGAACTCACGTCTTTAGGAGAAGTAAAAAACCTATTAGGTGTTGAATTCCAAAAAGCTTATGGCAAGACAGTAATTCATCAACAGTCTTACATTTCAAAACTCGCAAAGAGGTACGATATCGATGAAACGTGTAAGGTATGTGAGCCAGTACCAGCTGGTACTTGTGTTCAAAAGAAGCGAGACGAAAATGAGACAAGTGTAAATTTCCCATACAGGTCACTAATGGGAAGTTTGTTGTATGTAGCTTCTAGAACAAGGCCTGATATTCTGTTGAGTGTTATAATATTGTCCCAATATAACAATGCCTTTATGCCCATTCATATTCGTTTATTGTTGAACATACTGCGATACTTAGTCAGTACGAAACATTATGCTATTGACCTTTCAAGTGTCACAGGGTCTGAATAGTATGCATATGTGTATGCATCTTGGGCATCCGATAGAGACGACCGGTATAGTTTCGGTGGGCACATTGTATTCTTGGGTAGTATATCTATTCTGTGGGGCAGTAAGAAGCAGAGTACGGTGTGCCTCAGTTCAATGGAGGCAGAATTCATTGCAATGGTTCAGGCAGTAAAAGAACTGCACTGGTTACACAGTGCGTTGTCAAATTCAGTATTAGCACCATTTGCTACAACCCAACACTGTACTGTGACTCACAATATGCCATCCACTTTATTAGGAATGAGGTAGAAAACTTAAGGTCAAAGCACATTGACATTAAATATATGTTTTTGAGGGATTGGCTACGAAAGCAATATTTCTGTTTATATAAAGTACCATCTGAACTAAATGTTGCAGACATGTTGACAAAATGTCTGAACCCAGGACGGCTGAATAGGCTATGTTCAGTGGTGTTCTATAATTGTGACTCATAATTGTGCATTATAAATTCTGCAGCATTGTTTTTGCATGAGAAGAATGGGAGGGTGTGTTGGTTGTATGCATAGCCTAACTATAGATGGTTCTTCCCAGCAAAGAATTTATTTTTATTATTCATATCGTTGTTTAATATATCAAGGGAGTGTTGAAAGCCTGAAACTAAAATGTACTTTCCCCCAGTTCAGGAAAGAGTGATGGAAAAGCCTGGTCGGCAATTACGCACTATGTTTGCCTGGAGAATGAAACATCCGGATTATCAAGCGCTTTAACCTGGTGGGGAGATAACTTCCGGTTGGAGGGAATGCTCACTCGCATCTGGTGTTGAAGCAGGCAGCATGGGCTGCAAGCTGCAGTCATGTTGTTTAAGCCATGTTTGTCAAGCCATGTACAGTTTTTGCAAGAATTTTAATTTTAACTACTTGAACTTTCAAATGCAATGTCACTGTTAAATAAACTGTTGAACGTTATTTCTTCTGGACCTTCTTTGAAACAAAACGGTAATTGTAGGACTAGGAATTCGCTGGAGTAACGCGGACATTCCTACAAAAACGCTGAAACTTGTTGGATCGGGAGACTTTGGGCACCCGACAACATAAAAGTCACTATTGATGACACAACTTACCGTTTTCTTGTTGAAATACCGACGTGAATAACGTTGATATTTGCCTAATCAAGACACAATAGCTACGTTGTTTATTGATCGACATGCTCATATACACATATTATCTGGATGTTATCGTTTTATCTTGGCAGGCAAAACACTAGCGTTGTGTCTATACAGCAAAACTTGTTTAATCGTGAGACTTTGGTCACCTGAAAACATAACAGTCACTATTAAGGACACAGCTTACCATTTTCTTGTTGAAAAAACGATGTGAATAACGTTGAAATTTGCCTAATTACTACTTCTACCTACTGGTAACGCTTTTTTGTATCACGAAAATAAATTTTTTCATGTGGTGGATAAAGCTGTTTCTTAGCTCATTTTACAGGTATTGATCTGGAGATGTGCTCTTTTCATATGGCTTCTTCTGATTGGTCAAGTGGTTCAGGGGTTAGGGAACACCAAACGACCAAATTGATTGTTTTACATTGTAAAACAATGTAAAACAATCAATTTGGTCGTTTGGTTTTTATGGAACAATGCCAAACTGAACATTAAACAAATTCGTGTGTTTGCAAGGAGATACTGTAGTAGTAATAAAAATGCTAATCAAATGAAAAAGGTGACTGCTATCTTCAAAATCTAACGATAACAAATAAAAAAAGACGAAAAAGAAATGGACCCTAAAACTAGGTCATCAATTTGTACCAAAAAAATCTGATATCTACCCAAAACAAAACTTATTAAGGATTACTGCCAAGCTTTTTGGCCGTGTAAAGTCGTGATATCAAATTCCAAGCTCTTTTGCCAAGCTAATGCCACCGACTAATACTTCAAACTTTGAATTGAATAATTGAAAATTGCGCAATAAGCAATTTTCATATATTTCATTTAACCTTCGAACTATTACTCGGTGGGATTAGCTTGGCGAAAAAGCTTGGTATTTTATATCACGAATTCACACGCCCGAAAGACTTGGCGGGAATCCTTAACAAGTTTTGTTTTGGGGTACATTACTTACTACTTACTACTTACTACTGGTAACGCTTTTTTTGTATCACGAAAAGAAATTCTTCCATGCGGTGAATAAAGCTGGTTCTTAGCCCACTTTGTAGGTATTGCTACGGAGATGTGCCCTTTTCATATGAACCTTTCTAATTGGTTAAGTGGTTCAGGGGTTAGATAGCTCCAAATGACCAAATTGATTGTTTTACATTGTTTTAAACATTTTTATTACGCAACAATGCCAAACTGAATATTAAATAAATCCGATTGTCTTCATTACTAATATGAAATGCTATCACATAAAACGGTTACTGCTGGCTTCAAAATGTAACAAAAGCCAACATAAAAAAAGGAAATTGACCAGAAAACTGGATTAGTGTTTCCATCGCACAATTACTAAGAAAAACAAATGGATTTCACCAATTTGGACCAAAAATAGCTGATATCTACCCCAAAACAAAACTTGTTAATGATTCACGCCAAGCTTTTCGGCCGTGTGGAGTCGTGATATCAAACGCCAAGCTCATTCACCAAGCTCATTCACCAAGCTAATGCCACCGACTGAGACTTCAAACGTTAAATGAAATAATTGAAAATTGCGCAATAAGCAATTTTTATATATTTCATTTAACCTTCTAATTATTACTCGGCCGGATTAGCTTGGCGAAAGAGCTTGGTGTTTGAAATCACGACTTCACGGCTGAAAAGCTTGGTGGGAAACCTTAACATGTTTTGTTTTGGGGTAGATTAATGGCTACTGGCTACTGGATAAAGGCTAACTTTTTTTGTATCACGAAAATAAATTCTTCCATGCAGTGGATAAAGCTGGTTCTTAGCTCATTTTACTGGTAATGCTCTATAGATGTGCCCTTTTCATATGGACCTTTCTAATTGGTCAAGTGGTTGAGGGGTTAGGGAGCTCCAAACGACCAAATTGATTGTTTTTCATTGTTTTAAACATTGATATTATGCAACAATGCCAAACTGAACATTGAAGAAATCCGTACGTTTGCAGTACTGATAAGAAATGCTAATCACATGAAAAAGGGTGACTGCCACCCCTAAATCTAAAGAAAGCCAACAAAAAAAAAATGGACCAGAAAACTAGGTTGGTGTTTCCATTTCTTAATTACTAAGAAAAAAATGGACTTCAGCTCTTTGGACCAAAAATATCTGATATCTACCCCAAAATAAAACTTGTTAAGGATTCCCGCCAAGCTTTTCGGCCGTGTGAAGTCGTGATATCAAATGCTAAGCTCTTTCACCAAGCTAATCCCACCGACTAAGACTTCAAACGTAAATGAAATAATTGAAAATTGCACAGTAAGTAATTTTCATAGGAATAAGTAAAAGTACTGTTTAACCACCATTAAGTGGTTAGGAGGAGGAAGGGGCCTGGACCTACTTATACCAACCATGTGCGAAGGAAACATGGCATCAAAACAGAACCTTCGAACTATTACTCGGTGGGATTAGCCCCGCAAAAGAGCTTGGTGCTTGATATCACGACTTCACACGGCCGAAAATCTCGGTGGGAATCCTTAACAAGTTTTGTTTTGGGGTAGATTACTAGTTACTGGCTACTGGTTACTGGCTACTAGCTACTGAATAACGCTTTTTTTGTATCACGAAAATAAATTCTTCCATGCGGTGGATAAAGCCTGTTCTTAACTATTTTACAGGTATTGCTATGTAGATGCGTTCTTTCATACAGACCTTTCTGATTGGTCAAGTGGTTCAGGAGTTACGGAGCTCCAAATGACTGATTTGATTATTTTACATTCTTTTAAACATTGTGATTATGCAACACTGCAAAACAGAACATTAAATAAAACCGTGTGTTTGCAAGGAGATACTGCAGTACTGATAAGAAATACTAATCATTTGAAAAAGGGTGACTGCTGTCCTCAAAATTTAACGAAAGCCAACCCCAAAAAACTAGATTAGTGTTTGCATCTCATAACTGCAAAGAAAAAAAATGGATTTCATCAATTTGGACCAAAAATATCTGATATCTATCTCAAAACAAAACTTGTTAAGGATTCCCGTTAAACTTTTCACCCAATGTGAAGTCGCGATATCGAACGCCAAGCTCTTTAGCCAAGCTAATCCCACTGACTAATACTTCAAACGTTAAATGAAATATACGAAAATTGTCCAGTAAGCAATTTTCATATATTTCATTTAACCTTCGAACACTTACTCGGTGAGATTAGTTTGGCGAAAGATCTTGGCGTTTGATATCACGATTTAACACGGCAAAAAAGCTTGGCGGGAATCCTTAACAAGTTTTGTTTTGGGGTAGATTACTTACTACTTGCTACGTACTAACACTTTTTTTTGCATCACGAAAAGAAATTCTTCCATTCGGTGAATAAGTAAGTATCAGTTAGACAACAGCGTTCGGCAACAATGCGGTAAGAAAACTGAGGTCGATCGAGTGCTGAAGGCACGAGATTAACAGAGGCTTTCTTACCGCATTGTTGCCGAACAACGTTGTCTAACACACTTGTACAATGAGACCATTGTTGTGAGTCGCATTCAGTCTCAAATTCCTGAAAGCCTACTCCATTGTGGCTATACATTGGCGGTGGCCAACATAGCCGGCGATTTGTTTGATTATTCAGATACAAATGTGTTGCTGTCTCAAATTCCTTTAAATGGGGAAGGTGAATGTGTTTCGTACGCTGCTGATACTCCAGCAGCCTCAGGTAGTATTAATAATCTTTGTTTTTTCTTTGGGTTCCGTGGCGAAGTGCAGTCTTCATGGTAGTAAGACTGCACGGCACTCTAGTCCAATAATCAATGATTTCTTTGTTGCAGCCGTGCATCTTCACGAAATTAAGGCATGGCTACAAGAATGGAAGAGTTGTACAAGGATAATAACTGAAAACATAGCGCAATCTTAAACAATGCACGAGGGCACACAGCGCCCGAGGGTTATTGTATAAGATTGCTCTAGGTTTTCGATTATTATCAATTTTAACGCCTGTTTGAGCCTCGCACAGGGTCAATATTTAAATCACAGAATGTTCCAAGTACTGATCCACAATATTGTTGTTACTAATGTACTTTGCAATTGTTACCTTTCGCTTTTAATATCGGAAAAATAAAGACGCGCAATTTTTACTCTCTACTAGTGGTTGATTTCCATATTGGTATCCTGTTACACAAATTCCCGCAAAACTCGAAATATAAATAACCAATCAAGTTTATTTCATTTTTTTTATCTCGAAAATTTCTGGGAACTGATGGGCCAAAAAAGATATCATCCTCCTTCAGCTATTCGATGCCAGCCAGGGTAGTAGCATAGACTATCATCCTCCTTCAGCATTTACGTGATCTATTCGTGTGTATTATGGATACTTTCTTCTTCCCTCCTCCCCGCCCCTTGTGATGATGCCCAAACTAGAATTCTTTCTTCTACTAAAAAATCTAAACGATACATATACTAGACGGTTCATTTATACGTGTATCAGTTTGCTTCAGAGGACATAATTCACCAAAATTTTTTTTTAATAAAAATAAAAACAAACAGGCTTTCAATGCTGACACAAATAAGCGAGATTTTGGCAGGTGTTGGAAATGAAGAACTTATTCATACCTACTAGTCTACGCCTTGGAAACCATTTGAACAAATAAGCCTACACAACAACTTTTTAAAACCTCTAATGTATTGGTGCATTACAACCCCAAGCACAAACTAAAACTGGCCGTGGATGAGTACCCCTACACGGATTGGGTGCGTGTCTGTTTCATACACTTCCTAACGGCTTAGATAAACCAATTTCATTTGCCTCTAGGAAGCTAACAAAAGTGAAACAGGGATACTCATATTTCGATAAAGAAGCCGTTGGAGTCTCATGGGGAGTGAAGAAACTTCTCCAATATTTGTATTCAAATCAATTTACCCTCCAAACTGACCAAATAGCGCTTCTTTGGTTTTTTGATCCTTAATGTGGTATTCTACAAATGGCTGCTAGTCGTGTACAGCATTACAGTTGAATGGCTATTCCTATGAGTTCCAACATGTCCCCGTAAAATACAATTTAAGACCTGACATGTTATCAAGGTCGCCATTAGAAAATACTGTTGAGAACGTGGATGACGAGAATACTTTTAAGTGCTGCATGCACAATGCGCTGAGTCCTTGCCTATATTGAACGGCACCCTAGTAGAAGCTATTACCGAGGATGCAGTTCTAGTAAGAGTGCTGAAGTATGTGAAGTGTGGCTGGCCAGATAAAATGGAAGACTGAAATAAAACCCTATTTTTCGCATAAAAACGAAATTTCAGTAGAATGTATACTTTATTCTGGGGGTTAAAGGTCATAATACCAGCAAAGTTGCATGACAGGATACTTCAGGAATTTGCACTGGACACTTGGGTATAGTTAAGATAAAACCTTTAGCATGTGGAAAATATTGATAGCCTGGTATTGACACTGACTTGTCAGCAAAACTAAAACGATGCACGGCTGGCCAAGAATTAAAGAGGGAAAAACCTGCTGGTCCAAAGCATTCTTGGGTGTTGCACGTTACGAAAAAAAAGGGGTAGAATCATCAACGCAAACCCAAGGGGTTCCCTAGATAGTGAAAGTCAGCTAAAGGGTTTCGACTTACGTAAACTTAGGTGGTACGGTAGTCCCTGTCTCAGGCCGGCTTGGATGTGGCTATCTAACTGGCCCGATAGTATTTGGCACGACCACCAAACGTCCCTGTAACTACCTAGCAATTACTGGTTAGTTGATTAGCTAACTTACACCTCTAGGGACCATACAAACCTGATGGAGCTGCAGCACAACAACAAAGGGTAACGATACTCGTAACCCTTAGCAGGCGAATACAACATGGCCGCTATAGGCCTATTCTTAACTTAAAGCCTAAATCATAATGTCATCGTTGCGTAATAATTAAGATGAAAGGCTGGTGTTGTTACTGGGTTTGCATTCCCAAAAAGAGTGATCGTTTTATTTAATGGGGATTAGATTTCAACAGTGCTCAAGAGCACAACAATGTTACAAGCTTTGATTAATAATCAACACGCACATCATGCAAGGCGATTACAACAATGGGCAACATAGATAAAAGAAGCAATAGAAAATCTCCACAATATGTCTCACTTAATTTACAAACTTAACCAACTAAATAGCAGACTAAACAACACTTTTGAAGTTCACAACATACTCCACCAGCCCAGAACAAATGTAGAATCCTAAACCTTGTGGACTTCGAAATGTTGCCTTCCTTTGACGTGATAAAATTCCAACTCCAAGCTTCACGACTTTTGACTCTTCCACGAAGAAATTCTCGACCAAAACGACCAAAACAAACTTTCTTCAGGTCATCGCTCCATGCCCCAAATCTTGACAGAGCAGACGATTAGGTCGTATTTCAAATAGACCTTAGCTTCTTGGAAAAACTGGCATATCAATCAAGATGAACCTTAGTTCTAAACGGAAATAGGGACTTGCTTTGTAGGAATCCTGACAAGGCTTTTTCAGGCATTGAAGGCTATTAACAGGTGTTAATGCCATAAAATCTTCCCCTTCAATTTTGAATTGGTAGAAAGGTCACAAAACATAGCCCTTCACTTGCGAGAAGCGTCCGCGGGTGCCTTGTGCCTTTCATCAACCGGATTCCCCGGAAAGGACGTAACGTTGCTTGGCGAGCCCTTCCTCAACTGCATAAGTCGGTGCTGGCCAGGACCGTCGATTTGTGAAGGGCAAATATAAGACATCTATACAAACTAACTAAAAGTTTGCTTCAAGTGAAAATAGTGTCTATGATAGACTAACCTGTCATGTGAACGTGTACCTCATTTGTATTCTTCTATTGGAATGAAGTGTAGTAGTAATGTCCGAGAACATAGCTTGCTACTTCTAAAAACTAGCAACAAACCAAGGCCCCAGTGAAAGTGCAGACGATGCCTAAGCTATTTCAAGAAGACAATTTCTCTGGACAGCCCTCCTAAGGAAGTTTCCATTGCTAGTCTGTAGCATCACGGAACCATCCCTTCCGTCGGAAAGTTCAGTTATCCTCGCCATCTTCCACTGACCTCTTGGAATTCTGTCGTCTTTAATCAGAACAACATCATTTAGTCGAAGAGGAAGTTGTGCAGATGGAATACTGAGTTTATGAACCGACTGCAACTGCGATAAGTATTCCTCACTCTATCTTTTCCAAAAGCCGTTCATGAGACGTTTTCTAAGAAACCACCACTTTCTAAATACATCGTTGGAAGATACAGGAGTAATGGAGGGGAAAACATCAGATAATGCTCCACTCAATCTACCAATCAGAAAATGGGAAGGTGTGAAATATTCTGAGTCCATGGGATCTTCTGAAATAACCATCAGTGGTCTACTGTTGATCACTTCTTCCACTTCTGCCAGAATGGTAGACAATTCTTCAAAGTCCAATAGAGCAGATTTCAAAGATCTTCTCAAATGCCACTTGACTGAGCTCACCATTCGCTCGTAGAACCCTCCCCACCAATCAGCTTGCGGTGCAATAAATTGCCACTCAATGGAGGCTTGTGAAGAAAAGTTTTGGACATCTTCATGAGCAGTTAATTGCCAGGCCTCATGAAGCAAAAAAATTTACTTGTTGGAATACTTTGGCATTGTCACTATAAATTAGTTTGCAAAGGCCTCATCTTGCCAAGAATCTTCGGAAGCGAAATGGACTTAACACTTTTAGATGATACAAGTTCTAAATGGATCATTCTGGTGATAGCTAAGCGGCTAAGAGCCATATTTTAGGCGAATCGTGCACTTTTGGAAAAAAGCATGACAGTTTCAAAATATCTTTACTGTGGGAAATGGAACATTTTCGGATATGGTGCCCACATATGACTTCCGGTTTGCCCTTGTTAGGTCATCAAAGATGGCCGCTAAATATTCACTACAGAGTTTAATGTCAACAGCTGTATCTCCGTAACCAACACACCAATTTCGATTTTCTATGGCTTGTTGAAAACATAATTTTGTAAACCACAAAAAAGATCCCATGACACTTTAACAGAGCTTCGACAAGTTAGGGGGTACATCTCATAAAAGGTAAATTTTAAGTGATTTTCAATAGGTATTATCACATTTGAATTAAAGTAACAGCCAAAGTAGCTAATAAAAATGTTAAGCCATATCGTACGAATTGTTCTAATTTTTGTTCCCTTTCCAACAAGTCCTAAAAATGTTAAAACGATGGTACTGTTGCCGAATTATTACAAGACGAATTATTAATGAGCATTATTCAATATAGTATATTGGCTAAAGGGTTGAATTGTTCACTGTCTGTAAAGCATCAAATTTGGTATGGATGCGCATGAAGGGTAACTGGAAAAAATAGTTATGGTAACAGGTTAAACCCCCGAGGCAGGAGGAGGTGATTTAACTCCCCCCTACAAAAAAAAAATATTTTTGCTGTAACTCCTTAACCTCAACAAATCAAAAGCATAATGTGAAGCAAAAACGTTGTGCACACAATTCTTGACGAGAAAGATTATATACATTCTTACATAAAATCAACCCTTGAACCCTAAAATAGTATTTAAAGTATATCACCCTAATTTGCACGAATTCTCCTTTTTTTAATTGGTTGTTAAAGTGATTTTCGTGTTCAAAATGCTCTTACGAATCCTCTAATAGCTCGAAACATGCTTAAGATTTTCAGAAAGGTGAGGATCTATTCTCTCTACCAATCTTAACCGAAATTGTTTAACTTATATAGGGACCGTCCTACTTCCTTTTAAAGGTGAAGAGGTAACGGCATAGCAGCAAAAGCGTACATTGACTTCCGAATTCAAAGTGCTCTTACGAGCCTTCTAATAGCCCGAAATGTACATGGTTAGAATATTCTGAAAGAGGGGGATCTATTCTTTCAATAACCCTAACTGAAATTGTTTAGCTTAGATAGGGACCGCCCTATGCCCGTTAAAATGCTTAACTGTAATTCGTGTACTGGCTAGATTCAATTTGAAAGTGTCATTCTAATGCTCATATTTGTATGTGTATTTAAGTTAGGCTACTTCGGTTAGGATTAATAAAAAGAATGTATCCCCACCTTTCAGAAAAACGTAAGCATGTCTTTTTTGGGCTATTACAGGGTTTGCAAGAGCATTTCGAATTCGAAAATCACCGTACTGTTTCGCTACTACTCCAGTACCTTTTCATCATTAAATGGGAGTAGGACAGTGCCTATCTAAGTTAAACAATTTCGGTTACGATTGATGGAAAGAATATATCCCCACCTTTCAGAAAATCCTAAGCATGTCGATTTTGGCCTATTACAAGGCTCGCTAGAACATTTCGAATTCGAAAATCACCATAGGATTTCGCCACTACGCCAATACCTACTCACCTTTAAATTGGTGTAGGATGGTCCCTGTCTAATTAAAAAAATTTCAGTGAGGATTGATGGCAAGAATAGATCTTTACCGTTCAGATATTCCTAAGCATGCCAAGCATGTGCTTTTTGGGCTAGTCATCAGGTTCTGGTATCGGTTTTCACTAGCAGTGACAACCTGACATGACATTCTGATCGACAAACAGTTGAGTTTTAAAATTCTTGCTCATTCCATTGTTACATTATTTTAAAAGAGGATGCGCAGTTTTCCAGTTAGGCATCATACGTTTTGATGTCAACGTGATATTTAAATAAAATACAGATAAAGTTCAAGGAAAAGAAAATCTACAGCATAAGTTTCATATAGTTATATTTTGTATTTTTTCTAACATTTCATACAATATCGCATTCCAGCGGCCGTACCGCTTAACCTGTGCGAGTTGTGTTATGTCATGGGACATTTTTTCGTTAGGTATAATTTTATCTTTCCAACGAGCTATAAAAAATTAAAATAGGTTGATTGTTTACAGAGATACAAATTTTTAGGATTAAATCATGTGGCGGCCATCTTTGATGATGTCATGACGCTAAACCGGAAGTGCCGTCAGTGGGCACCATATCCAAAAATGTTGTTTTTGATCTATAAAATAAGTTCTCAAAATTTCATGGATTTTTTGGAAGTGCACGATTGTTGCTCTTGGCTGCTAGACTATGACTGCACAAGAGAATAAGCAGATGTAAGATTTCTTTTTCAGACCATTTTCTTTGAACCAACAAGGCCCAGCAAAATCTATTCCAGAAACTTGAAATGGCTCTGACTTACGCACCCTAGCAGCTGGTAAGGGTGCTTCCTATACTGACACAGGCTTGGCATTCCATTTTCAGCATATCATACATTCCCAAATTGCCTTCTGCACCGACGGACGACTTTTAAATATCCACGCAATTCTTCGGATTCTAAATATTGTATCTTGAACTTCACCGTGCATTGTTTGAAAATGTTGTTCCAAAATGAACAAACAAGATAATTTGCTAAAAGCCAACAAAATCGGATGTTTTCTGTCTTCTTCCATCTCGGCATACTTCAAGCGACCTCCAATTCTTAATAGACCATCCTTCCTTAAAAAAGGGTCAAAACGAAACAACCTTGACTTTCTTTCCACTTCTTGATTCTGACGTAGAGCCTTGCACTCCAAAGGGAAACATTCCTCTTGTATCATCCTGAACCAATAAATAGTTCCTTGGCTAATAAAACTGACTGTTTATTGACTCTATTCTTCTTACAATTCTGTTTGAAACGCATTACCCAGGCCATAATCCGAGTAATTTGAAGCCAACTATTAAACTTCATTTTTCTTTCTTCAGACACTAATTGACTGGAACTATAAGACTTCTCCAACTCTCCAGATGGCCAATAACTGACATCGTGAGAAAGCCAAACTGGATCCCTCCATCATTCTTGGTCTTGCAACAGAAATTTCAGGGACTGGCCTCTTGTAATAAAATCAGCAACGTTATTCCTTGAAGCACAGTAGTTCCACGTATCAGCAGAAGTCAACGACTGGATATCTTCCCCACAAAAAGCTTCGACTCTCTTCCCCACAAAAAGCTTCCATATTGTTGGAGGCCCGTTTAACCAGTCTAGTGCTACCTTTGAATCGGCCCAAAAGAACGTTCTCAAATTTTCCAAGTTCAAAGCCTGACTAATGTTATAAGCCAATCGGGGGCCAATAAGACATGACATTAACTCCAATCTTGGGATACTCATTGGTTTAATGAGCGCTACACGTGACTTCGAAGTGACGAAACTTGTAACAAAATTTTCCTTGGATGGCAAACGCATATATGCTACTGTTCCATAAGGTTTTGGATTAGCATCACAAAATACGTGAAGTTGAACGGTGGTTGTATCCACATCAATAGTGGTATACTATCTTGAAAGAGTAATATTTCTTAACAAATTTAAGTCCTGCTTCCATAATGTCCATCTTTCTAAAAGTTCAGCTGGTAACTTGTCGTTCCAATTCAACTTCAGACGCCAAAGCTCTTGCAGCAAACATTTCACAGCTATCGTTTTGGAGAAATAAAGCCTAGAGGGTCGAACACTCTGGCTAAAGTTTCCAAGATCCCCCGTTTTGAATACTCACTGGTTTTCAAGGAAGACAGAACTGATTCTGACTTTAACGATAATGTGTCCTTCAGGGGATCCCGCATCAAGCCTAAAACCTTTAATAGCTCTATAGGTTCGTTGACTGCAATGATGCCTTTATCTTCCCATAATTAACGTATTAATGGATCATTGGTAGCCCATTTCTTCAACAACATTTCACCTTTGGCCATTAAAGCATTCGTTTGCTCCCAAATTAGGTGAGCCTTTTCCATAGAACCACTTCCAGTAAGTAAATCATCCACATACATGTTTTCATCTAAAATCTTGCAAATCTCTGGTGTTGTATCTGAATGCCTTTTATATGAAATTTGATGGCAGCAGCAAGTAAAAGGGGGCTGGCTTTCATTCCAAACAAAACTCGTGTCATCCTGAAAACTTTTTAGGTTAGCTCTTTACCAGGTTTCCACTCTTCATCCGTCCAGAGAAATCTTGGTGCGTCACGGTCATGGGCTTGTAATTCCATTTGCAAAAAGGCCTTTTCAAGATCGCTCGAGATTGCCACCTTGTGCCACCGAAATCGAAGTAACAAGTCGTGGATTAGAGGATTCAAACTAGGCCCGGCGTACTGGCATTGATTCAGAGATAATCCGGAACCACTACTAGAGGAGGCATCAAATACAATAGGGAGTTTTGTAGTTTTTCGAATTTCCTTTATTATTGGGTGGTGTGGCATGTAATAAACAGGTACAGTCGCGGCCAAAAGGTTTTGCAGCCTCAAGAGCTCCAACAATAGGCCGAATTAGACGTGAGTGTGCGCTGGCTAATTGCTAGCTCGAGGCTTTATTGTTGCCGGGCAAGCATTTTTCAAGTAAACTACGGTAGTCTAGAATGGTTTGCAAAAGAATGTCGTAACAGTAACGGTATGAATGGAATTCCAAAGTGTAGCCTTGTTTATAGTTTCCGATTAATAAGATAGTAATGAAAGCTATGGATTCGTGTTTTTTTTTAAACACTAGATAAAAAAATAACACAGCATCTTTGAGGACAACCTTAAATCCTTGTGACGTATTTGTAACTTTTCTGAAAGTTCTATCGTATTTTTTTTTTATCTTCAGGAGATTCTGTTTGAAAGTAAGCATTACTTAAAATAGAAAATATACGTACGGAAAAATAATACCCTTTGCAGTCCGGATAGACTTGAGTGTGGAAAATTGGTGTCCTAAAGTAAAAAGCTACGGTGTAAATGGAAATAAGTAACTTTAAAATAATTCGAGAGTGATCAACACTCATCGTAATAACGTTAGCGTAAACACTTCCATTACAAAGCTGACAAAAAAAAAATCTAAAATATGTTCTATACTTAATTTAAACAAATCTTTGAGCGGTAAGTGTATAGGCCTCAGGTGTCATCGTTTGTTTTTCGAGAAATTATTATTTCCTATGAATGAATCTATTTAGCACTTCACTCAAAGCAGTGTTCCACTTCAGGCTTCAATGTATTTCACACGATTAGCATGGCTTTTAGTGGGTCGCATTATTATTTGTCGTGTTCCGTAAATACTTCTCAACTATAGCCTAGATTGGTCGCCATTCCTACTGCAAACGTGTTTAGTACGATGTGCAATGTGCAGACAGGCCCACTACAAACACTTTTATGCTCTTTTAAGCTAGTGTATCAATTAGTGGCGGTTATATCTCTTATTTTGCTTACTTTCTGCCACTAAACTTGTTTTTTAATTTTTTTAACGAACACGTAAAGTGGAACCTTGTACTGCCAAAAGGAAGATGACAACTCATTAGCAAGTGGTGTCTTCATTGCGTCTCGTTGTTATTGCGTTAAGTTTTTGTTTAAACACAATCATCTCCCACTTTAAAGGATGTTTAAAATGGTTGTCAGTGGTTATAAATAGCTTCCCTACGCCTCGCGTACCATTACAGAAACCAGGGTTTTAATAATTACGACAAATCGAGGCCGTGTAATTTTACAACAAACAGCTGAAAATGCAGTCTACCTAAAATATATGCTGACTGAATGAAGTGCAGTAAAACCTGATGAGGCACTCGTAGCTATACTGCTGCTTATTCAACAACTTTTCTTTACTTTGTAAATTTTCTATGAACCTCTCTTTTTTTTTTTAATATTTGAAGATCATACGCTGAATGAGCTTCTACTATATTTATGTAAACTGTATCAGTTACGTCTCTTTTCACTATTCATTAATATTTTTTTAATATTTCTTCCTAAACTCTCCTGTAATACTCAAGACAGGTTTGAAGAGTAATGAATGGTTGAAACAATGGCAGATGACGTGCAGTGCAGCAACTAACAGATGATCGTCAAACTGGACATATTGTTGCACGTTCTAGGGTATTTCGAACAACTTTTGTTCGTAGTTTTGTTGGTTCTCCTGTTGTTTGCTTTGTGATGCCTCTAACATCCGAAAATGACTAGAGACGGAAAGCCGAAGGCTCAACAAGAGTTAAATAAATACAGATGCACACCTATTTATATTACCTTTTGGACTTATATGTCAGACTGCCTGAGTGGGGAAATGGAACCTACGACCTTCGAAACCAAAGGCCGAGTTTCTACCGCTGAGCCATACAGACACGGCCAAAAGTGTATGTTTATATGTATGTATGCATGTGTTAAATGCTACCTAACCTAATTTAACCAGAATTTGTGTTATTCCACTTAATGATTTCTGCACACTGCTCTACAATAATAAATGCTCTTTCGAAAAGAATACTGCAGTCACATTAAAATCGCGTTCAATAGGCCTTGGTCGTTGTTAATACCTATATTTTAAACTATAAAAATTGAAAATCGGTTTATTGATTCGATCTCTAGATGAGAGCAAAAATGTCGAGCCCATTTGCCTTTCCGTCACATGTATTGTAGTCACGTTAAAATAGCATTCGAAATGCCCTAGGTCTTATCCATACCTACTTTTTAAGCTATAGAACAAGAAAGTCGTTACATTGGTTCGATCTCCAGGTGAGGGCAACGAGTCCTAACAACAACAACAACAAAAAATGGCCATACTGTGCACGCAGAACGGTTTGATTGTTGTTATTAAAATTTTTAACGCAGTGAAATAGTTACGACATGACCCCAAACATTATCTCATTGGTCTGTGTCAATTCTGGTCGATATTATAGGATTTCAAAGTTTGACGTTTAACATGGAAATTCATACTGAGGCTTACAAACAGTC
>JAHWFP010244741.1:53834-98158 GCA_023313725.1 Lithobius niger
AGTCTTATATGTTAATTAATTATTCAGCATTTGATGAAAACGTGAAGTAAGCCTGTGGCCGAGGGCATATGCACTTTGGAGCACTTGGGGCATGAGCGCGCCCGTTTTTAACAGCAGATGCCTTTTTTTTCCCCCCCCCCCCCCCCCCCCCCAACCCCCACCTCGAAAAAGTTCATCGAAATATTTGTTCTTCTGCATTGGTTATGGTTTTTCAATTGTACGCACCTTTCTGCGTACGCTTATGCCCATGGCATTGCTATTCTCTTCAACCGTCTCTTTACCTGTAAATCACCGCAGTGAGTAAAGATATTGTATAGCCTGTTGACGCTTAAAATTTATAGTTTTGTTTGTGCTGTTTTCTTTCGCAGCTAACTATTCGATACAGAAAAAGGAAGCACAAAATTGTGTTAATTGTTGAAATTTAATAAACCTCACATGCTTCCGTAGAATTTGCCAACAATGACTGCAACTTGATGGCATCGTCCAACGTGATTACTGTTCGTGCAGCGTATTGTTGGAGAGATGAAATGTGCAAAACCTTTTGGCCGCGACTGTACATCTCGGTTTACCTTAAAGGAAACTTCTTCAGATTGGTTATTATTAAAGTATTCATAAACTCCTTTTCTGTAGCATTCAAGTAAGACTGGATCCTTTTGAAGTTTGAACAGCAAACGACGTAAACGCTCCTTTGCCATGCCAAAATTACCACACAATTCTGACTTCTTATCATTCCGTGGTATTTGTAATTGATAACGGCCATCTTTAAATATAGTTGTCTCTTCAAATTTCTTCAGATAATTTCTTCCCAAAAACGTGTAAGTTGTTTGTCCAAGCTTTCATTTTGAGAATCCTCTGTCAAACAAAGCAATGACAGCATTGTAGTAGAAGTTGACTGACAATGAGTCATAGTGCTGCCTTGCAGCAGCCATCCAAATATATAGTACGGAGGAGATACCTAAAATTGTGCATTTTTATTGTAAAAGCATGAAACTTGGCAGGAATGTTGTTTACATCAAATTAAGAATTTTAATTATTGTAGACATTCTCCTCAATCGCTATGAGCCGCCATATTGGAAAATGGCGGCCTAATAGTCTAATATTGTGCATTTTCATCGTAAAAGCATGCAACTCTCCAGGAATGTTGTTTACATAAAATTAAGAATTTTAAACGTTATAGGCATTCTCCTGCATTGCTATGAGACGACATATTTGAAATGGGCAGCCAAAATGGCAGTCAAATTAAGTTTTTTCTCATAACTCCTGAACAAATCAACGGATTTAACTTTTCTTTTTTTCTTTCCGTTATTCGTAATTGATGTTTTTTTATTAAAAAACTAAAATAACGTTTCATACGACCAAGCATTTTATCTAAAAATCTTAGTTATAACTACTGTTAACATGGAATTCAGTGAGTTATATGGTCTGAATATTTTTTTTATACGATTTGCTTACTTATGGTTAATAGGCCCCTGAATTTGTGACTTTACTTTGAAGTAATTATTACAAAGATGATACCAAGGCATTTGCCATTTAAAGCAATTGTAAATAACTTATAAAAATTATACTAAAATATAATTAATGGAAACACGCCATTTGCCCGAATTTAATACTTTCAATGTTATTTATTGAAACACTCAATTCCCTTTCACAGTTAGTAAAACTATACACTCTTCCTTTATTGTTCTTCTTGAAATATCCTTTCCAATGATACCAAACAAAACCGGAAGTAACTACCGGAAGTGACACTAATGTATTAGTGAAAAGACGCCATTTACTTTTCAAAATGGCATTTTAATATGACACTTTGAATTCCCTTTCACAGTTAGCGAAATTACATCCCCTGCCTTTATTGTTCCTCTTGAAATTTCCTTTCCTATGATATACTAAAAACAACCGGAAGTAAGTACTGGACGTGGTATGAATGAATAATTATAATGCATAGTATGTGCCGTAATGTAAATAATAGGTTTTTTTAGTGTCAAAATTGAAGGAATTGTTCACTTTTGGTGAAAAACGTTAAGTTTTGTATGAATGCACAAGAAGGGTAGCTGGAAAAAAAGCTATATGATAGCAAGATCAACCCCCCCCCCCGAAGGGGTGGGGCAGGGGGCGACTTACTCTATTGTTTCCATCAATCCTAGCCGAAAATTGTTTCGCTTAGGTAGGGACTGTCCTACACCAGTTTAAATGTGTAGCTGTAACTGGTGTAGCAGCTAGTTTCAATTTCAAAGTACCATTGTAATGCTCGTATTTGTATTCTTATCTACGCTAAGCAATTTCGGTTAGGATTGAAGAAAGAAAAGATCCATACCTTTCAGAAAATCCTAAGATTGTCCATTTCGGGCTGTTAGAGTGCTTGCAAGAGCACTTCGAATTCGAAAAACATCATATGCCTTCGCCGCTTACGCTATCGCGTCTTCACCTTTAGATGGGGGCTATTTAAGTTTAACAATTTCGGCTAGGATTGATGGAAAGAATAGATCGCCACGTTTCAGAAAATCTTAAACATGTCCATTTCGGGCTGTTTTTCAGAGTTATGGAAAACAAGTAATTTGAGCGCGATTTTCCTATATGGCGGCTCATAGCGATTGAGGAGAATGTCTACAATACTTAAATTCTGAATAATTCTAAGCAAACAACATTCCTTCCAAGTTTCACGCTTTAATGATAAAAATGCAAAATTTTAGACCATTGGGCCGCCATTTTCCAATATGGCGGCTCGTGGCAATTTAAGAGAATGCCTACAACACTTCAAATTATTAATTAGATGTAAACAACGATCCTGCCAAGTTTCATGCTTTTATGATAAAATGCACACTTTCGTCTTATATTTATATATATCCTCCGGACTAATAGTTTCCGTGGCCATTAAAAAGGGAGAGAGACGCTTCATGTGACCTGTTGCTATTTTCCAATAATAATCAGTACCCAGGAGAACATCAACAGTTACGGCTTCTCCAGGACCCATCAACTGCGACCAACCTTGCGATCGTTTGCTGCGCAGAAAGTTTTCAATACGACCAGCTTCCCACAAGTTGACACCGTCGCAAATATCAGGCACTTGAAATGCTTCAATCTGTAATTGCACATTGTTGTTTCCTGCGAGCACTATAGGAATGCGATGACTTAGCTGCGACCTACTCTGATGTATGTACTACAAGATTCTCCTTTTGAGTTGAAACGAGTTCAGTTTCTGCACTACGCGATCCGTTATAAACGATTGCTCAGAACCACCGCCAAGCAGCATTACCACTGGTTCCATACCATTAGCGCCTTTTAACCATACACGCATTGTTTGTAGTAGACACATCGCAGGAGTAGATTTATTTTCGGCACTCGCATGGCAAGTTGCTGCGGTCAACAAAGTTTTGGCTTCACCTTTAGGCTTTAACGTTTCTTGATTTTCACGTTTTGAACACAAGAAAGTGTGATGTGATTGTTGACATATGCGGCATGTAACCGGCACCTACACGAAGCACTTTGATGAAACTTTTTCAAACATTTAAAACATCGTCTAAATTCCTTTAAGGCATTGCGACGAGCAGCATTGGTAACCACGACTGAACAAACGGATTAAAAATATGACGAATTATCACAGAACACGCAAAATAGCGATTTTTGAGCAATACGATTTCTTGGTGCAGTTACACTTGAGGTCTGAGTTGTCATTAATGTTGACGACGAATTAAACGTTCCCTCACTCCTTCCGGTCGATATTGAGTGTTTTCTTTTGAACTCTCTGTCGAAATCCTGTAAACTTGTTGTATGTTTACCAATTCATTTTTGATGAAGTCAAGTAAAATGTCGATATCCACATTTCTGGCACTATTCGGTTTCCGGTTCCACTCAGTTAATAACGATGCAGGAATGGATTTCAAAAGTATTGGACACAAAATCGCACCCATTGACGAAACATCTGTTCCCAAATTCGCTAAGGCGTGCGTATTTATTTTAAATTCTTCTTCTAACAATCTGCGTAAGTCACGACCATCTTTTGTCATCTTCACAGGTGCGGTTTTCAATAATTTGTTAATATGTTCGTTGACCAACACATCCTTCCGACCATATTTTTCCTTTATTAAACTTTCGCCAAGTTGTAGTTTGCATCGGTAAGAGACAAGCGTTCTACGGTTCTTGCTGCTTCTTTGCCCAAGAAACTTCTTAAATAGTTAAATTTGTCAATCTGAGATATTGACGTATTTGCGTCTACTCCGGATTTAGACTGCTCGCAAAATCTTTCCCAGTATGTATTATGTGTATGCAGCATGTAGAAACTACGTATTAATAACTTTGGCAACTTAACATTATTAGTTTTACAGACCGCTGCTGGAGTAACTGTCGCTGGTGTCGTACGTGATTGCATCAAAACACGATTAGCCTTTACTTTTTCGGCTATTATGACATCTAGTAAAGCTTCGTTGGTTTTTACTTCATCGTCCAATTCCCCTACATCGCTGAGCTCTTCAAGTTTTTGCAGTATCGGAATTAAGGCCGCTTCTTTTTGCCATCAACTGGTTAAGGTAAATTTCCACCTCATCGCGTTTTTTGTCATCTATGCTTTTGGTTAACTTTAGTATGGTCTGCTCTACCGAAGTTCTCCTCGACACACGGCTCTGCTTTAGTTGGTCAAGATCCATAATAATTAATTACGATACGCTTCAATCAGATTATTTCAATGAATTAATAGGATTCACTGTAATTAAGGCCCGGGTGTACCCAAACTTAGGCTTGCCCACGTTTCACCTTTCAAATTAAGCAAAATTAATTACGTAACTTTTACAGCCTTTCCTCTCTAACCTAAAAAAAAATAACCGACTTTCTTCTGATATTTCAACTGCAGCTCATTTTTCCGACCTTTACGTTGTTTGTTTACGTTTGCCCCCTATTCCGTTCACACTAGGGTTTCGGCAACAAAACGTGTTGCATGTTACGAAAAAAAGGGGTAGAATCCAATGCAAATCCAAGGGGTTCCCTAGATAGTGAAAGTCAGCTAAAGGGTTTCGACTTACGTAAACTTAGGTGGTACGGTAGTCCCCTTCTCAGGCCGGGTTGGATGTGGCTATCTGACTGGCCCGATCTTATTTGGCACGACCACCAAACGTCTTTGTAACTACCTAGCAATTATTGGTTAGTTGACTAGCTAACTTACACCTCTAGGGACCATACAAACCTGATGGAGCTGCAGCACAACAACAAAGGGTAACGATACTTGTAACCCTTAGCAGGGCGAATACAACATGGCCGCTATAGGCCTATTCTAACTTAAAGCCTAAATCATAATGTCATCGTTGCGAAATAATTAAGATGAAAGGCTGGTGTTGTTACTGGGTTTGCATTCCCAAAAAGAGTGATCGTTTTATTTAATAGGGGATTATATTTCAACAGTGCTCAAGAGCACAACAATGTTACAAGCTTTGATTAATAATCAAAAGGCGCATCACACAAGACGATTACAACAATGGGCAACATAGATAACAGTAGCAATAGAAAATCCCGACAATATGTCTCCCTTAATTTACAAACTTAGCCAACTAAATATCAGACTTCACAACACTTTTGAAGTTCACAACATTGGGTGTATCCTTTAAATCCTCTTGACAGGGTGCACTCTGGATTTGGATTAGTAGAAGGGTTGACCTTTATTGTTATTGTGGATGCGCACAGCAAATTCCCGGTTGTACACTTTATGAAGAAAACAAGATCAGAAAAGGTAATTGAAGTTTTCGAGGAGTACATGGCTTAATATGGCAATACGACCACGGACCACAGTGGACCTTTTCCGAATTTCAGACGTTTGTAAAACTAGGGGAGGCTGACATTTAACAGGTGCACCCTTTGATCCGATGCAAAATGGCTTTGGTGAGGTTTACATCCGAGAATTAAAAAATGCATTCGAAGCTGTGCGTAAAGAAGGCAAAAGTGTAAAACAAGCATTAAATGAATTTCTTCTTGCTAGCCAAAATTGCGTGAAGACTACCGCAGGTGAAACAGCGCCACAATTAATGCTTGGGCGTGAAATTAGAACTTGCTTGGATTTATCAAAACCGAATTTACAGCAAAAAGTTCGTAAAGAAAAAAATTAATGTTATTCACTGCAAAAAAGCATGAAGAGTTTTATGTTAATCCACTAATTAGGACATGTGATTACACCGTCAGCAAAAGGTTATGACGAGAAACCACTGTTTATGAATGCCTCGGTAATAATAATTCCTATGTACTAACTTAACGAGCGACTTAAATATTACAGCGAAATATCAGCCAAATGCACGTTTGCCTATCCAAACAATAAATCCTGATGGTTCTCCCTGTCTAAATAGAGATTTCCCAAAGAATAAACAAATTTCATCTCAAGATCCTGTTTCCAGTCCAAATCACGAGTGTATGAAACAACGTTAGCAATCATTCGCATTTCCAACGTCCAATCGTGGCCTGATAAAACCAAAAAAAAAAAACTCCGAATAAGAACATTACTCCACTGGTTGAAGGAAATACGTCAGCTAAGCATTCTCATAAAAAATCAGCGAGTAAAACAACGTAACTCGGCGCACGATTCGACGCAAAACAAATGTATTGAGCAAAATAAAACAGTACTAGCTGAGCCAGAAACTCGTAGCATGTCCAACAGAGAAAATCACATAAGTCCATTGTCCCCAAATGTTCAATCAAATCCTTTTACATCAGCTTCTGATTTCGAACACCCAGTCGAAAGCTCAAGAACGAAAGTGAAATGCAAAATCAGTCGTGAGATTTCACCTGCGAAAAATCGTGAAAGAAGAATAAAACCAATAAAATTAGATCTTTGGTTGTATTGCCATAAAACCGCACTCTTTATTGCAGTCAACACCTAGTCCTGTCCTTTCCATAGTTTAGGGCGAGTTGCCACCTTGGGCAATGAAGTATGTTGGGTTAAATACATATCAGTTGGAAAGTTAATTAGATTGGTTCCAGGGATTAACACTTGGATTTCTCCAGCCATATTGTTAGAGGGACAAATAGCCTATTTAAGCCAATGCAAACAGACAAACCAAACACCTAAAATCAAATTACGTAAACAAAAACAATTACAAGGCACCATAAACTTTTCAAATAGTGCAACCGAGGAATGTATTATACAAGATTTATAACTATACACGACCTTACTGTAATAAAAGTAATTTAACGTTGTATAAACCTAGTAGAATGTTGGCCCAGTAAAAGAAATATAATACTGTATTCGCTTCTACCTTCAGAAGCTCCGTTTCGGATTTAGGAGGCCTTGCACGTATGCTACGTGTGCTACGTGTTCGTATTAATAAGTTTCGTGCATATCAGTGATAAATGACGTCATTCTTAACAAGTGAACATTGGTAGTGGTTATGTAGCCAATCAGCGTACTTTACATTCGTGCCACTCACATGCTTCCGAGTGCCAGGGTTTTTTTTATGAGTAGTTAGCTGCTGTTGTTGTTCTTCTCCTTGCAATGAAATCTTGTCCATTGCTGGACGGGTTGAATTTGAACCTTCGTTAAAATATGCTCTGTAAGCTGAGGGAAGTTGAGAAGGGAACACCAAAAGTCTTAGCAACGTGAAGGTTCTCGAAGGGGATGTAGTCATTCCTGTCCATCTATTTTCCATCGCGTAAGCCTTGCTCGTCGTCACAACGAAGAATAAAACGAGAAGAGCATCAAGGTTACGGTAACTAATACTGTCTTCACATTGTCACCAGCGTTTGAATGTTCCTTCAGACTGTAAGTAGGCGTACTTTATTATTTCTTCTGAGTCGACCGAAGATTGCGGAAGTTAATCTATTTTTGCCACATAACCACGCATGAATGAATTTGGTTGCTGTGGTGTCGTCATAGAGGCACCACAATGGTAGTCCTTTAAGTCCCAATGTTCACCCCACATATAGCCTAATATACCTCCATAGTTAAATCAGTCTATCCATACAATGTTGTTGCCATACTCATACCACATGACTATATGTCATGTGACATTCATTATATAAAGCCTGTACCTGCTGAATAAAGCCGTCCTTCAAGTGTTAGCCTACAACACTGTGTTCCTTGTTTTAATTATGCCTTAGTGAATTATGCCACGATAGTATGACTGACACCCTCATACATCATAGATGGCGACGAGACGGTGCTAAGGTTTAAATTTAATAATTAGCTTGATAGGTTCTACAGCCATGGAGAGTGCTCCTAATCTGTGGTAAGTAATAATTTTTTTCATTTTTGGCAAATGAAATTAGTACTCTGTGGAACTATCAGAGCTTAATTTTTTTCAAATAGTGTACTGGGTTTAGGAACTTCTGTGGTACGAAATGATAATAGTTAAATTTGGTACCTTATCATTTAGAACCGAAATGGGCAATTGGATTTATTACGGTTAATTTTACAATGGCAGTGTTCTAGAGCAACGCACTGGCGTGTCCGCACAGGGAGTACTATAATCATGAAGGTTCGAAAAATGCGCTGCTAAATTAACCCTGATAAATTCGATTGTGCCTTTGCCCATATTCGGGCTGGTGTGTGCCGGTGTTTAAATTTAAGCACTGTAGCGTTATGCTTATAAACGATGAAACTTGTTCTGTGCCGAACGCATAGGCCGGCTGTGTTGTTTTGTGTTAACGTTTAGTGAAACGGCAAACAATTTAAAAGCCTAGTCAATTGTTTAAGTTGTAGGCGCTTGAATTTAAAACTAGGTAGGCTACGGTAGTTTAGTGGCTTAGTTGTTAAGCAAAAAATCCGTTTAGTCTCGAGTTGCTTCCAGTTTATTAAATTAAATGGAATTGTAATTAAATTATTTAGTAATTTAATTTGTTATAGTGTAGGCTTATGCCCGAGACAGGTGAAGTGATTAAAACTCCTGTAGTAGCTGTTTTAAAAAATACAGAGTCGGGTGCTAGCACCAGTGTAAGTTTAAACTTAAATTCAACTGTAAGTAGTTCTAGTGAAGACCTTACAATGGCTTCAAAAACTGCCAGTTTGTACGCGGAGTTCGACGCAGAAAATGATACCTGGGAAAAATACACTAATCGTATTGGCTACTATTTTAGAGCTAAGAAAATCCCAGCGACCGAACAGATTGATTTTTTAATAGCTTCGGTTGGTCATAAAATGTTTGACAGAATCTTGAATATTGTTTCACCTGCTCTACCAAATTCAATGTCGTATGACGTTTTGGTGACAACTATTCTCGACGATGCCGAACCTCTACCTTCTGTAGTTTCCGAACGTGTAAAATTTTCCGTAGATCACAGAAGTCGGATGAAAGCATTAGCGAGTATATTGCTTCGCTAAAATTACTCACTGAATTTTGTGATTTCAATAAGATCACCGAGATTAACATCGAGATGATTAGGGATCGTTTGATAGGCGGTGTTAAATCCGAAACGTTACAAAGAGAACTTCTGAAGCAGACTCTGGATTTGAAGGCTACGACATCATTAGCTTTATCTTTAGAATCTGCCGATATAGATCAAGAAGTAATTCGTTCCCATTCAAAGAGTGTAAACTATGTTTCTCACAAACCGTACAGAGCTCAAGCAAAAGTTATATTTAACAAAGACTTAATCTGCTATTGTTGCGGAAAAAACGGACACGTGAAAACCCGATGTAAATACAAGGATTTTATTTGTGGCCGCTGTCATATTAAAGGACATTTAAAAGCCGTATGTCGAAAAAATATTAGCAGTAAAACTTCTAAGACTGAAGAATACTCAAAACCAAGCTCGAGTTCAAATTTTAAGGCTAGGCCCAAAAGCAAACTGAAATACAGTTACAAAAAGAAAGTCCACAGGGTTGAACGTGAAACTGACAGCGAATCAGATAATGAGCCCGAAAATTCTGAGTCTGATTCGGCAAGTGAATGTGAGTCGGAGGAAGATTATTCTCTGCAAAATAACACAGTAGGGCTGTCCGAGGCTGCAGAGCAATTTTCACTTCCTGTTATGACCAATAAAATCGTAATAGTTGTGAATTCCCTAAAAATCCACAAATGGATTATGCATATCTGCCTTAATGAAATTAAGCTCAACATGGAACTTGATTTCGGTGCAGATGCTACAATAATACCAGTTGAGTGGCATGAAAAATACTTTTCGGATTGTCCTTTAATGTTCAGTCCGTATTATATCCACTCATACACCAAAGGGACGGAGAAAACGATTTACACAGTAATTCTCAAGGTTAACGTTAACGGTCAAACTGAATACTTGGATGCACTAGTTTCAAAAATGTATAAACCTGCATTAATTGGGAAAGACTGGCTTTCAATCTTTAGAGTTAACTTTGAACCATACTATGATTTGCAAACTAAAGTTAAAAGAGTCAAACAGGTTAAAGCAAGGATTCCACCAGTTGACATGGATGCAATAGTTAAAGGTTTTCCCGAACTTTTCAGTGAGGGCATGGGTAAATTCAAAAACTTCAAAGCCAAGATTCAGTTGAAGGCCGACGCTAAACCTGTGTATAGTCGAGTTTGCCCAGTTCCTTTGGCCTTAAAACAAAAAGTTAATCAGGAAATAGAGCGCCTGGTTAGCTTAGGAATTCTTGAGCCAGTGGCAACCTCAGAATGGTCGACACTGATCGTGATCGTGCATAAGGCGAATGGAGACATTCGAATTATCGGCGATTACAAAACCACCGTAAATCCACAATTGGAGGTGGACCATTATCCGGTTACCACAGCTGCTGAATTATTTAGTGAATTAGCAGGTAGCGACAGATTTAGCCTTATCGATCTTAAGGATGCCTTTTTACAAATTGAATTAGATCCTGAGTCGCATTCAGCATTAACAATAAACACTCCCCTGGGTCTTTTTTGCTGGCTTCGTGTACCTCTGGGCCTTGCGTCCAGTCCTGGAATTTTCCAGAGGGTCATGACGCAAATCACGAGTAAAATCCCCAAATGTTCACCATTTTATGATGACATCCTTGTGAGCGGGTAGGGGGAAAAGCATTATGAATCATTGAATCAGCTGCTAACTGCTCTACAGGATGCAGGGGCTAGGCTTAGGATCAACAAGTGTAAGCTGTCGCAGCCTGAACTAAAATATTTAGGACATATGATAAATGCTGCAGGCTTGCATACACTCCCTGAGGTAGTTGAAGCAGTCACAAACGCACCGAATCCAACTTGTATTCAAGAACTGCAAAGTTTCTTAGGATTCGTGAATCATTACTCAAAATATCTGCCTAACCTTGGTCATATTCTTTCCCCTGTTACCCGGTTGTTAAGCCCTAAAGTAAAGTAGACATGGGGGACTGAATGTGACCAAGCTGTTAGCAAAGTAAAAGAATTATTTGTTAAATCTAAAGTTTTGGTGTATTATAACCCAAAATTAAAGCCTAAACTGGTTTGTGACGGCTCACCCTACGGGGTGGGGGCATGTCTGATGCATGTCATGCCTAATGGCGAATCGCGTCCAATAGCTTTCGCTTCACGGAAGCTAACCAAAACAGAACAAGGCTACAGCATTTTGATCGTGAAGCTCTCAGCGTGGCTTAGGGAGTTAAACGGTTTCATGAGTACGTTTAAGGTCTGAAATTTATATTGCAGTCTGACCAAAAGGCTTTAATATGGATTTATGGCCCTAAAAAGGGTATCCCACAGATGGCAGCAGCATGTGCGCAACGTTGGGTGGTTATGCTTAACGCTTATGATTATGACTTCCAACATATACCAGGCAAGCAGAATTTAACTGCTGACGCACTGTCTAGACTTCCACTCCCTAACGACAAGGAGTTTTAAGAGGCTGAACAACAGTACAATGTACTAGCGTTGGAAACCGTCTCCAACTTACCAGTGCTAAACGAAGCTTTGGTTATGGAAAGTAAGCGTGACAAACTACTGTCTAAAGTTTTCCGATACGTTAATCGTGGCTGGCCTGAAGTGCCGATAATCCTGACATGCAGCCGTACTTCACACGCCGCAATGAAATCTCGGTTGAAAGTGACACACTTTTTGGGGGGTTTAGAATCGTCGTGCCGACAGCTTTAAGATGTCAAATTTTGAAAGATTTGCACAGCTCACACCTTGGCATTGTTAAATTAAAGAGCTTGGCTAGGTCTAAGGTGTGGTGGCCTTCTATTGATGCAGATATTGAAAACAAAGTAAATCCTGTTCTAATTGTCAAGAATTTAAGGATACTCAATCTGCAGGACCCAAGCATACCTGGGAGTATCCACAAAAGCCAAATTCTAGATATCACGCTGATTTTTTTAGGACCGTTAGATAATTTCATGTTTCTAATCCTAGTGGATGCACACAGTAAAATTCCGTTCGTGCACAAAATGAAAACTACCATGTCAGGTAAAGTTATTGATATTCTGAATAACCACATTGCTGAATACGGGTTGATGGATTCCTTAGTTAGCGACAATGGCCTGCAGTGGACCTCTAAAGAGTTTAAATCATGGTTAACGATTAACGAAATCCAACACCTATCAGGCCCAGCTTTTGCGCCGTGGGTTAACGGATTAGCCGAAATTTACGTCCGAAATTTTAAACGTGTCTACAAAGCTGCTCGGCGTGACGGTTGTTCTGTTCAGGAAAGTATAAATGCATACTTATTATCGTCACGAATCACGATAAGTTCTACCACCCAAGCTACACCTGGTAAATTATTCTTCAATAGAGAATTAAAATCCAGATTGGATTTGCTTTATCCTGACCCTTTGTCCGTGGTTAACAGAAAGCAACAAAAACAGATTAAAGGCACCCAACATCGGGTTTCAATTAACTATCAAGTTGGCGATGAAATATGGTATCGTGACTACAGTAAATCTAATCCTAAGCTATGGTCGAGGGGGTCTGTCAAAAAGAAGCTATCGCTTTTAATCTACAGTGTACTTACTGAAGAGCTGGTGGAAGTGCGAAAGCACCGAGATCAGTTAGAGCTAGGAATAGTCCAACAGATGCCGAAGAATTGTATCCAAATTCACAAATTCCATCGAATAATTCCGTAGATTTTGGCATGAATAAAAAGGCCGCTAATTCCAAAGAACTCGTAGTTTCGAAAAAGCGATATTCGGTTGGCATATCACGTCACGATCAGGTGACACGCGAGCATTCAAACTGTCGGTGGCACTCAGTGGGCCAATCACGGCGTTACACCGTTGCCAGGCAGGGAGCTACAACAATCAAAAGCACCTCACCTGACAATTTACGAGTTGCGACACCAGGTGTCAGCACAATCCAGTAGAAGTCACCCCACACACAGCCAGTGGGTGAGTCCGATGACGTCACTGTTCCCAGTGAACTAGCCATGTCGCAAAATTACAGCACCTCCCAGCGAGATATTGGAGCGACAAGTGGCCTGGAACCTCCTTTACTTACAAGGCAGTCTCCAGCTAAACCATCGGAGCCCGCTACGGTGAAAAGCCAACTGAGAAAACGTAAGGTTGCACCATCTCCACCACCTGCAGATGATGCAGATGATGGTCGTCCGAAGCAAACTAAACGAGCTCCGAACAAGCTCAATATTTGATAAATAACGTAGGCTAATATAAGTGTTTGTAATCAGTTCTACGTCACCCCAACTGGGGGTTGTATTTTAACTTGTGCGATGCTCGCAACATGTGTTACGAAATGTTAATCGTGCCTATGGTTGGCAACGTAGTGTTTTAGTTATTCGTGAGGAAAATTGATTCCTCGGTTTTAAAACATGTTTCTTTTCTCTTTCATGTAAAATTCCTTCACGACCGGACAACTGCTTGGGAGCTGAAACAGCCTCCGGCGTGAGATACCATCTGTAACAAACTAACAGATGAACTCAGCAGCCACATGTTTGCAATTAATCAACTCCGTTGTAAACAGCAGTTGTTGTTATAACTAAAAGCCAAAAAGAAGGAAACACCTACCGAAATTTATTCAGAAAAAGTATTAATTACATGCCAGTTGGAAATAATAAATCAGATTGATTTCATGGTGCCATTTTTTCAAGCATCATTAAAAAATTTCAGATATTTTTTTGAGTTAAGGGGGGGGGGTTACAAGCTTTCACAAAATGTTTAGTTCTTTCTTTGAAAGTGACACATTTTCTTCATCATACAACTTAAATTAGGCAGTTACTAATAAAAAATTCATGTCTTCAAAATAATACATATTTATTTTTCAGCTAGACTTAAGAATTTTTTTCTTTTTTTTATTAGTTGGTTGTATTGTGGTGTCGTCATAGAGGCACCACAATGGTAGTCCTTTAAGTCCCAATGTTAACCCCATACATAACCTAATATACCTCCATAGTTAAATCAAGCAGACATTTTGTTCCAAAAGAATGTACAGCAAACATTTAGAGGCAAGGTTTAAATGGAAAATTCGAGGAACGTGTTGGGTTGTAAATGTACTTTGAATTAAACAAGCTGTACTTGCACTAATAAGTCTTAGGCTGCAGAGAGAAAGACTCGTAGTATTTTCGTATCTCGGGGAAGGAATGTTAGTGGATTTGAAAACATTTTCCCTCCAGAGTTATTTTCTGCCTTGAGCAGAGTTATAATAATAATATGCTAGTTTTCCACATATTACGTGGAGGGAAGGCGGAAGGGCAGGGAGCCACTAACACCATTCCCAAAACAGGGGTTGTGGGGAGGTCTGCAGCTGCTGGCAGAGTTTAATGAATTGGGGCCAGGTGGCGCTTGAGAAAAACATTTTACCGTTCCAAAGCCAGTAGCCTGCGAGAACCAGAAACAGTTGGGGCATTCACTGTCTCAGCACCAAGTGCATTCCAGATTGGAACAACCCGTAGCGCAAAGAAATATCAACGACAGTCAAGACGCGAAGATTGTACAGCAAGCTTCAGATTGTGGCCCCTGGTACAAATATTGCTGGGGGCAAGATCAAAAAACGGAAGATCAATGGTCAAAAACAAAAACGTATCGTTAAAAGTTAAAAGTAAGGGTCTAAAAGTCAAAACCTGTAAGGAACACGGACAAGCTTTGACTGTAAGGGTCTAGGTGTCAAATTTGGCCAGTAAGACGCTGCTAAGCATTTCAAGAAGTCAATGTCCTTGGCCAAATTTGGAGACCAGACAGGGGTCGCATATTTAAGAATGGGGCGTACAAAATCTTTGAACGCCCAAACTCTACTTGCAATACTGCCCGAAGTGAAGTCCCTACATACGATTGCCCAATGTTGGAAAGCTGGAGTGGAAATCTTTTGACAGTGGAGGGAGGGCTTCATGTTTCCATTGAACCAAACCCCCAAGTCCCTGACCTCGACGGAGGAGGGCAAAGGCTCATGTTCCAGAAAATACTCGGATTCATGTTTTGGTTCCCAACATGGAAAGTAAAACACTTTGGTATAGAAATAGGCAGCTGCTAGTATCTAGACCATTCCTCAACGGCTTGGATCTACGTCTCCAATTCAGAAGATGCCTCTGAAAATATGTTTTCAGCCCCAATCTTCAAATCATCAGCAAACTTAAAACCGAACGTGCAGCTATTTATTACCTATCCTGAGGTCGTTAATGTTAATAAGAAACAACAGTAGTCCGAGGACTGAGTCCTGAGGTACACCGCATGGGATAGGAAACCCTGGAAGAGAAGGTGCCGTCGATTGACACACATTGGGTACGGCCTTCCTGGAAAGCCGAAAGCCAACCCTTAAGGTTTCGTCCAATTCCACAGCTGCTGACCTTCAGAATGAGCTTTCTATGAATAACAGACTCAAAAGCCTTTTTAAAGTCAAAGTAAATAACATCCGAGGGGACCCCGATATCCAGTGCACTTTTCCACCAGTCGAGTACTGCCAATAACTGGTGAGTAGCCAAGCTATTGGGAAGAAAACCTAACTGATCTGATCCGATGATAGAATGGTCATTTAAATATTTAAGGATTACATCCCGGATAATAGATTCCATGACCTTACACACAACACAGGTGAGGGCGATGGGACTATAGTTTCGTAGGTCCGATGGGGAACCCTTTTTTAAGAGAGGGATAACGTCTGCCTGACTCCAGATGCTCGGGAGTCTTGTCTGGCAAAAGATCGAGAGAAAATATCTGAGAGAGGGCTACTGATTACATTACCAACCTGCTTCAAAATAAAGGCCGAGAAACCATCGGGTCTACAAGATTTGCTTGGCTTCAGCTTTTTAATGGCTATTTTAACAGACTTCACAGAGAATTGAACCTCGGAGCATGGGAGTGGAGATCCCAACAATTGTAGGAAGAGTAGTCTTGGGTTTCCATCGTCAAGGATTATCGCTGAACATCTCTGCCTTCTCCAAATCACCTCAATGAAATTTGTTCCCACGTTGAGTGGTGGAAGGGTTCTAGACAAGGAAGTACGGCTACGATAGAGTTTAAAGAGAGCCGAGTGGTATCCCTCCTTGATTGCAGCTTTCTCCCCTGCTTTATACCAGGATTCAGCCAAATCAGAATAGAGCTTTTTAGCAGTGTTGTAGGCAAACAGTATTTCCGGGCTTGGTACAGCCTTGTAAGGTTTCCAAAGCTTGAGTTTAATAGCGTCCTGTTTAGCAAGATAGCGTGGGACAAAAAAATGACCGCTTCTATGCGATCTGGAAGGTATGCGACACAATTCTATGAGTCTCGAGGATATCCTCAAGAAACAAGTCCACACACTCTCAACGTCTTGGTGGGCACGAAAAACAAGTGAATCCCAGTACACTGGTGTAAGGGATGCTCTAAGTTTGTGGAAATCGATTCTTCCTTGGGCAAACTTCCTGCTCTTTTCTTGGCAATTTTAATTTCAGAATTTGAAAGGTGCATCTTGAAGCCAACAGTGCAATGGTCACTGTTACCAATATGGCTACCAAAATGGCTATTCAATTATGAAGTATTGAAAATAAGTCAGACTTGTTATTGTTAGATCTGCTGTTGCCCTAAGAGAGTAGTGTTAAATCCGTTTAGGAGTGACTTATTTATTCTAAGTGGGGAACGCTCGAGAGATAAATTGAATGGTTACTAGAAAATGCTTAAGGAAAATTAACCAGAATATATATACCTTCGTTCGTAAGTGTTATTTACAACTGTTCAATTGGTTAATAAATGAGTTGCACTTGAAAATTGGCCGGTTTAGTCTTAGAGCCTTAGGAGGTAATTCCAAACCATCCAAAACCTAATTGAACCCGGACAAATACAAAATAATAGGCTACGGCATATCGTGTTGGTCATTAAGGAGCGGCATACTAGAGATTAGGCCAAACACCGCATTCTCAGACCAGTAAGAACATGTTAAATAAATAAGGATGCAAACCTATTAATGTTGCCTATTGGAGGTATATGTCAGACTGCCTGAGTGGGGAATCGAACCCACGACCTTTGACATCAAAGGCCGAGGTCCTACCGCTGAGCCATACTGACACGGCCTTTTTTTAAAGGATAGTTTGTCCATAGGCAGCATTTAACATACACATATACATGGAAACACACACAGTTTTTCCAATCGCTACTGGAGGGACACTTGATTGCACACCAGTGGCGATTGGAAAAAGTGTATGTTTACGTGTATATGTGTCTGTGTTAAATGCTGCCTATGGACGTTTCCTATTAATGAAATGGCCATGTCAGTATGGCTCAGCGGTAGGACCTCGGCCTTTGATTTCAAAGGTCGTGGGTTCGATTCCCCACTCAGGAAGTCTGACATATAAATCCAAAAGGCAACATAAATAGGTTTGCATCCGTATTTATTTAACCCATTCGAGCCCCATTGGGTTTCCGTCCTGTTTGATAAGAACACATGAGGGGAGTATCGCCCAAAAGCCAGTACATAATGCACCTTACTTCTTCGTTCAGTGGAAATACAACAAACTAAAGTAAAATCTCCAACAATGACGTGAAACATAACCAAACCCAAATAATTTGTGCACGTGGTTTTCAATTCACGCACGAAGCAATGGTGATGCCACCGGCATTGCGATACTTACTATGGCGTCACTAATTGTGAAAAATCATGAAAAACTCATTGTAGTCATACGAAACAGTAAAAAGTACACAGATGGATGTTTCTATCGTAAAATGGAAAGACAAAGTGAGAAGGTTTTTTGCTACAGTGCAAAAAAAATAGTAAAAAGTATCTGGAGCAGGCTATACGATTTAAAGAAAAAAACAGGCCAGACATGGACACTTAGGTAGAAACCGTGCGGGCTTTTTATTTAGTTTTTTTAATAACCCTTTGAACAAAGTCGAACTTAAAGGGGACTTGCCACCAACAGCAAATATAAAGAAATTCTCATGGCGCTATCTAGCAGCCTTGGAATCCTTAACGTGTACAGCTTGCTCCGAAGTGGAAGGACATACTACATTTAAGGTCGCATGCAGTTTGTTAGTTGTCTTAGAAGAATGTCTTTTTGAATTCCTTCGCCTCCTGCAAACAAGCATTACAAAGGGCTGCATACTGAAAACGTTGCTAGTTTTCTTTATATTTTCTATTAGTGACAAACCGCCTTTAAGTAGACTTTTGTCAAAAGGTTACCATAGAAAGAGTGTATCCACCCAAAACCAAAATTGGTAGAATAACCCGCCAAGTTTTCAAAAACCGTCGGCCTTTGAAGGTAGTGATATCATTCCACCAGGGAAAGGCCGCCAAGGTTAATCTTATTAGCCAAATTAATCGCACATACTAATAGTTCGAAAGTTAAATGAAAACTAGAAGATTGCTACTAGTGGTAGCAATCTTCAAGTTTTTATTTAACGTCCACAGTATTATTCGGTGCGATTAACTTGGCTAATAGGATTAACCTTGGCGGCCTTTCCCTGGTGGAATGATATCACTACCTTCAAAGGCCGATCGTTTTTGGAAACTTGGAGGGTTTTTCTACCAGTTTTGGTCTTGGGTGGATATCACAACTTTCATAGGACTGTGAACGTACATAAGGTTACACCGTCTGTTTAGGATGCTTCAATCTCATTTTTGCACACAGTTCGCTTCGTTCACTCCATCAGCACATCCCCTTCAGTTGTTTTGTTTATCCCTGCAACTTCCCCTTAATTTTTCAAGATTTCGTTCAAATTTAGTCATGCAGAAACCCCCGAAGGTCGCTGTTACTAAAACAGCAGAACGCGAAGCATTTTTTTTGGGTTATTAACAAAAAAAACCATTAGCTCGTAAATGCTCGTATGTTGCGTAGCCATCATCTAACGTGCATCACTTTATTCTTACGCAATCCACGGCAACGTTAATGTTTCATTATTTTGTCCTTCGTTACAGTTCAGTTTTTAGTTCGTCCAGGCTTTTTCAATAATTTTAAGGACCAGTCTTGATTTTTCAAGCCATTGTTGCTTAAAATCTTTGGTTGCAACTTGGAAAAGAAACGAAATTTAAATTCGCTGGTGGCAAATTTCAAAACCCTCCCACGCATTTGTCCTTACCCCTACAACCCCCAAACCAACAAAAGGACCATCCTCAGATCACCATGCATCCGTGTGCAAAAATTCAGGTACGTAGGCCTTCGCAATTGTGCACTAGCTATGAGGAAAAGGTCTTTGGGATTTAACATGGGAAAAATCTTATTAGCTAGTCAGCTAGCTAGCGAGCTAGACAGTAACATAAAAACAACGTTATTGACGCATCTTTTTCTCTATGATTGGTGGACACTCATCCTTTAAATTTTAGTTTTTCTTAATCTCTGACCCCTTCCCTTATATTTTTCACAATTTTAAACATTTCTGTCGCATTGGGATTTATCCTCAACATGCCAAAATATGCTTTCAGTTGCTTTTACAGTTAACAGACACATGTCTGCTAGTGAGCCGCCTTTTTATCATGAACAATCAATTTTTAACAATCGGATGTCTACAATGGGATGATCTGCTGTTATTGGCAGCGACACACTAGCGTGTGTCCAGATAAATACATCTTTATATGCCAGGCCACCTTGCCGATTTGTACTTTTGATTACTGGAAATGCATCAAAAGCGCAAAATGTGGCTATATTAAAGATTGTCTTTGTTCAAAAAGTTATTTTAAAAATAAATTTTAAAAGAGTCTAAGAAAAAAATTCTAATTTGGCATTGTTTCTGTTTTCTTTTGCAAGGTCGTGATTTCTTTTGATAGTCATTAAAACCTCATGACGTTGCAACATGGAGGCATAGACCTGTGGTCATGATAACCCATGACTTCTACGAAATATGTATAACACGATAACGTGGGTCATGCATTTGTGACAATCATAGCGTTATCATGGTGAGCAAACGTGACTTCTCCATGATGTCCTTTAACTTTTCGTGACATTCAGCATAGCTTTTATAATACCATGACAGCATCATGAAAAAAGACCATGACGTTTTCATCACAATCACGGAAGCTTTCATGGTGATAACATGATTTTCACACAATATTCATGGAATTTTCATGGTTTTCAAGTGACACTTCCCTGACAGTTTTTCTTAAGGGCAGAGGGAGCATTTTATGCTAACTTTTTTGGACCTATGGTGGGCCTACAAGTCTGCCCTTAGAAAGGCTAACAAGGATACTTGGGGACTATTTGCTCACAAGAATCCAAAAAGGATCCTTTTGGCATCCCATACAAGGTTCTTCTTAACAGGACCAAACTTCATCCCATTCTGCACTCAGAAAACAATAGTTCTCGGACCAGCACCTAGAAGGAAACCACCGCCAGTCTACTTGATGGTTACTTCTCTGATGATGACCTTGCTGAAGATATTCCTGTCCAAACTGCCCTCAGGGATTCTCTTGTTGTCTTTTGAGGGTTTTTGGTCCCCAATTCTGGTAGAGTCCATTACCCTTATTTCCAGTGTGGCTCAGTTCTGTAAAGGTGTTGTCGGCCTTGGTACCTTTTCCATTATTGCCAGCTCCATTGTAGCCTTCCATACATTCAACGGCTTGTGTAGTTGCTAAGCCTAACTGCACTGAGTATTTTCATTTACCTACAACCGCACCACACAGTTGCAAACCGCTTCACTAACATCTTCTTTCAAAGTTTCCCTACACACAACTGAGAACTCCCAATCGGAGACGCCCCCCGACTGTAATTGGGGACATATCAACACACTCATTCGCACAGACTCGACAGAAACTGACATACATCTCCACTATTTTGTAGCTTGCTTTTGAAACTGTGCAAAGCTAATTCCGGCACTTTTTATACTGGAACTGTACGTTCTATATTCTACGTATTATTAAAATAGATGTATGATATAAAAATGGGAAATAGTGCACAGTAACGGAGGAGACCTCGTCTAAAATCTTACAAGCTTCAAAACACCTCATATAAAATTAAATATCTTACCTTTTGATGAGTAAGAATCTCCATCTCATTTGACCATAAGATGTTACGGTACATAAGTACATCCAAATTTTCTCCTGGTGGAGAAAAATATATCTGTAAAGAAGGCCATCATGTATTTGAATATTGTACAAAAAAAAATGTATTAGTGAAAAAGAAAGCAACCTTAATTTTACTATGTGCACGTGTGTAAATATTCTTGCATTAATTTTAGCTAAAATTAGAATTGCACTTCCCACTTATGAAACAAGGTGATGGACAGCCCTATTTGGAAACTTACAAACAATTACTATCAGAAATATACCTAGCAAAGGAAGGGATAGGCCTAGAGATTCCATCCAATATATCTCTAAATGCATTGATGATTATCTAAAATATGCCTTTATACTTAATAAACCCTAAAACCAAGAAACCTGGTGTGACTACTGTTGCCAAGTATGGGAGGGATTTGCCCGGTTCTTCATTCCATTTACAAGGCACCTTCTTTTTCAGACACTTAGGCTTTGCTGTTCCACTGCTTAGTAAACAGTTTATCAGCACACCAGGTAGAACACACAAAGCAACTACCAACGTGATCTTTTGATCCAGGACTACTTCAGAGCACTAGATTTATTTTTACAGTGAGCTCTGTGGTTGTTCTAATTCTATTTTTTAGTATTTGTATGCATACTTCTTTTTTTGGGTATGACACACATTCAAAATTAACAGCCGAAACCACAATGCTAAATTTTAGCATAAGGACCTAAAAGTCAAACCTTGGAATGAATGCTGCCAGATTTGGTAGTAAGGATCTATACAATAAATTTCACTAAATGCAGACATTTTTCATCACTCATAGGCTGGTACTAATTAAGCCCTTGCTAGCCAGTGATATGCTTCGATTTTAAACCTTGGAAAACAATAAATAAATTTTAACGAATAGATGTAAGAAATTGTATAATGGACTATGGTGGTGATCCAACAGTAATTATGTACGTGTGCATAGAGCTTTGTTGGAGGCTGAAACTTACACCTCAGATATTGAAACCGGACTAGTGGTGATGACGTGTTTGAGGCTGTTATGAAGGAGATGGCTTGGAGAGAAATTTCGGAGGAAATAGTAAAAAGGTATGGACTCAGATCTTCTTCTGATGTTGTGGTGGAAAAAAGACGTCAAGATGGCGAACGAGCAACCAGTCAGCCAGAGTCACCCTCCGGTCATAAGAGAAGCAAGACGAAGGAGCATAAAGAAGTCATTCAGGCTGTGGAAAATATGTTTTCTGGTGTTGTACAAAGAGGAGGCGCTGCTGAACCATCTTCATGCTCGAGTGTGGACCCTGAGGTGGCGAGAGGTAATGATCGCAACAACAATCAGAGGATAACAACACTGAAAATACTATATGGCGGTGGGCCGTTATTAGCAGATATGACTAAATCACTGATATTACTGTGTGGTGAGAAGGGACGACCCTATCTCTTATCACAAATATATATGTTTGTAGAGGACATAGTGGGAAAGGGTGAAATCAGTGCAGTTGGTGCATTACGATCAGGCAATGCCTTTGAAGTGGATTTAGTGTCGCCAGCTGCTAGGAAGAAACTTTTATGGCAAAGAAGACTATCAATGAGTGTCCGGTCGAAATTTATGACCTGCACAATGATCTGGTCTATGCAAGACTGCACTGGTTGCAGCACCGTATCACTCCGGCGGAAGTTGCTGCTGCCTTTCATGACTTCGGCACACTAGAGTCGCATATGTTTGAGCAGTTGGTAATTAGGGGTGTAGAGATTTGTGATACGGCAGTGCACCTTGTCACGTTTCGACTTCAACCATTCAAAACAATGGTGGACGTGCCGAATATTTGTGTGATCAAAGGAATGCCAGCATTGGTAGTCGTAGCGGACCGTGAGCCGCCGTGCCTTAGGTGCGGGCTGGGCGGCCATTTTAGGCGTGTCTGTGTGAGCGAATACTACGTGTCCTTCTCTGCGTACAGCGATCCGAGGGAGCCTGTGACTGCCTGTGCTCGGCGCAAACAGAAGTCGTGAAGGAAGTGTTGAGTGCTGCGGCCTACGCTGTGCCCATGCGGGACATGCATCTCTGCCAAACAGCAAGTAGAATTGGAGGACAGCATGAGCAGCATGAGCAGCATCTGACAGCAGTACCACAGAGTGCAGTCTCTCAATGAAACAAAAGTGCAAAACAGGTGCTCAATAAGCAGGAAGAAACTGGTCTGAGGCTGAGCCCCTTGCTGCTAGAGCCCCGCCTGACGAGCATATCAATTTCTACAGAGGTTTCTCAGTCAGCGATTTCAAGAGTTTCACAAGGCCCTAGTGCTGCAGAAAGGGGTGACTCGCAATCGTTCTCGTGCAAAGAAAAAGGAACAGGGAAGTGAGGTATCTGTTTTGAGTGTATCGTGTGAAATGATGCAACACACGGTAGATGATGAATTTAACCTGCAGATTTTGTCTGGTAGTATTTTTGTGTGTTTTGAAACTGGTCAAGTAGTTATAGAGGAGAGAACGTAAGATGTGGAAGGGGAAGATATGGATTTAAATGTTCACGCCGATTATCATGATTATTGCCAAAAGTTAGGGCGTGGCTGTAGTACGGTCCCCGTCTTATTTCGGAATGAGTTATATGGTGTCAGTAAGAAAGCAGACAGATTTGATGTGACACTAAGTTGTGTAGATGGAGCTACTGG
This sequence comes from Lithobius niger, assembly GCA_023313725.1. NCBI lineage: Eukaryota > Metazoa > Arthropoda > Chilopoda > Lithobiomorpha > Lithobiidae > Lithobius > Lithobius niger. The sequence continues at coordinate 77,708 of JAHWFP010244741.1, forward strand.
TGCTGCAGTGCCACGGGAGGGATGTGTAGATGGAGCTACTGGTGCTGCAGTGCCAAGGGAGGGATTTAGAACGTGTGGAAGAAGGAGTTGTGTGGGGTAATGTGGTAACGTGTTAATTTAAGTTAGGTACGTGCACTGCAACTTTTAGGTCTAGTTTGTACTCTGTTGCCTCCTGGAATGCCAGGGGCATTGCAAAAAAATCCAAGAAATGGAAGAACTAGTACAACGGGTGCACATTCGTGGTATTCCTTAGGCTAACCAATACACATGTAATGAGGCTGCTGTTCTCCAGTCTGATTTTGTCTCGGGTGGGGAGAATGTGGGGATATTTATTAAGTGGGCTGTCCCGTATGTTGTTTCTCATGTCTGCTAAGTTCCCGGGTCTTGAGGATTGTGCGGTGAAAATATTCATGCTGGGGCAGTGGGTTACTGTTGCAGTGGTTCATGCCAAGAGGCAATATTTAAGTGATGACTGGGTTTTGTGGTTTGGCCAATTTCCCCACCTGCTCATAGTGTGCGGCGATTTCAACGCTTATCACTATGATTGGGGGTCAGTTCGTGTAGATGCAAGGGGGCGGTGCTTGAGTAGAGCCATTGATCGGTGTGTCCTGCTGGTAATTCAGGATGGCACGCCGACTTTTTCAATATGGCAGCATGGTACCATCCAGGAGTTGATCCTGGATTTTTTCCTTTGCTCGCCGGAGAATAGATAAGTATTTTAGGTTCTGTGTTTCTGATGACCAGAGGGGAAGTGACCACTTTCCAGTGGTCCTGCAGCCTCTGGTGGAACATGAAAATCGGTGCACACGGAACAGGTCTCGTCCATGTATCTCAAATGGTATCTTGAGTGAATGGTTAGTGGCAAATTGCGCAGCTTCTAAAAAGAAAGGTAGTACAATTGCACATAGTGGTAGAACTATTGCGAGTACACAGCCTGGCTGGTGGATCCCTCTGTGCTTGCGGGTGACTCGTGACCGCCGGCAGGCATATAGGTGCTGGAAAATTCCAGAGAGGACATAATCCGTAAGGAGCATGACAAGAATCCGGATAGGATTTGTATTCAGGTGTGTTCGGCAGTGTCACTCACCAAGGCCTGACAGATTGTGACGCAGAGTTCAGTGCATGCCTCACAACAATGGGTTTATGACGCACAAGGGCGGCCTGGGGCAGTCCTAAAGGCTGATGGTATGGCTGATGCATTCTGTGACCACTTTGCCAGTGTTTATGCCCTCCCTGGTGGTCTACCACCACACCGCCGGTTAGGTGTTCGGTAGTTGGGTCTCCAGCAGACATCCCATGGGTGGAATCGGAATTTTTATCTGCTCTTGTCAGGTGCCGAGATGGCAGTGCACTGGGCATAGCTGGTATCTCGTATAAGGAGTTGCACAGCCTCAGCCCATCTGTAATCAAGAAGTGCGGTTTCTTCCTCCAGGCAGTCTTTAGTGTGGGCCTTGTTCCAGAGGCGGGGCTGTTTACCATAATCGTTCCAGTGCACAAGTCAGGGTTGGTGAGGTCCCAGGTTGCCAACTCCAGGCTCATATCCCTGTTGTCAAACCTACGGAAAGTTTATTAACGGATGCTTGTCAAGCGGCTTGTGAACCATTTGGAATATCACGGTTGTCTGGCACCGGTACCAGGTGTGGTGGAATGCCCAAGATGCAGTGATGTTCTTGCTGTCTGGTATTTATAAATCGTGAAATCAGTGCCTTACTGTAGTGGCAGTGTTCTTGCCCATAAAAGCTGTCTATGATAACTGTTAGTGTTGAGTAGGTCCGTTGTAGCCTAATTAACATGAGGGCTGGTGCTGGGTTGGTTAGGGCGATATCTGCCCTTCTCGGGGTGTGACACTGTACCACCAAAGCTTTAGGCTTCTGTCTGTGACTGCAAGGTCTGGCAGGGGGCTCCTTCTACCTTAGTCCTCTTTTGTTTGCTGTCGCGATCAATAACAGTTTGGTTGAGGTCGGTACTTTGCATAACATCGTCTGCTACGCAGATGATGTTGCCTTATGGTTTGCAGGTTCGGACCCGTAGGAGAGCTGCTGTTGCTGTGCAGAGGACGCTGTCACGCGTATCTCTACTCTGGTGGCTAATCAAGGTATCCTCTTGGCCCCGGCCAAGACGGAACTTGTTATCTTCAGAACCTCACTTGTCAGGCGGGCTGAACCGCTGACAATGCGTGTGGGTGACACGGGGGTAACACAGGCTGCTACTGTAAGGTATCTTGGAGTGGTGTAGGATGAGCAATTGGAGTGGGATCTCCAAACTGCCTTTCAGCGAGAAACAGTAAGGTTACGCTCTGTAATACCAAAGAGGCTCTCCAAGATGGAACGAGTGCCGAGGGGTCATATCGTGGCAGTGTACGTGCTGCTCTGGATTACCATTTGCCATTCCTCTGCTGTATGCAAAGGCACATGCAAGCACTCCAGACTGTGTTGAAAGAGTGTCTGCAGATAGTCACCGGGCGCCTGTCGCCGACGTCTGTTCAGGCTCTCTGGGTGGAGCCCTGTGAGCATCCTTTCATTTTCGAGCGGCAGAGCTCATTTGCTCACTAGGGATGCGAAATGTAAGCAGGGGCTCGGGAATTTGTGTGGGGAGGATCTGGGAGGAATTTTGTGTTCTCCAGCCTGCTGTGGTAAGTGCACTCGGCCCTCTTGGGTGTGCGGCTGTGTGGCTCCAGAAGGAGTCTTCCATAGCCCCACTGAGAGTGGCTCGGTTGATCGCCTTTTGTCCCTGGGCTTGGGGCCCAGATCTGGTTGGTGCTTTCTCTCAAGGAAGGACTAATTGTGTGGTCTTATGGGATGCGTCCTTCTTTAAGGACACACTTACGGGTGGATTGGGGGCAGCTGTACCGGTCTTTAAGGTTTCTTATGGACGGAAGCTGCTGGCGGTGTCTTCCACTGCATTGTGTTAATTTTGTGCTCTCTCCGTCGCTCTTGATGTAGCGCTTGACCTGGAGCTGCCATCGTTCACGGTCTACACAGATTCACTGTCAGCGCTGGGCGCACTGAAGAGGGCAGTGAAATCTATGGACTTCAATAACCCCCTTTGGTATGAAGTGTGTTTTAAGTTCAGTGTCGCGTCCCGGAGAGAAGACTGGTGGGGTTGACCTGGGTGAGGGGGCGTGCAGGCGTTGCAGGCAACATTCATGCAGACGAACTGGCAAGCGCTGCTGCCGGTACCGAAACAGAGATTACCTCCCCAGTTTCCCACCCGGTGTCGAAGCAACTGTCGCTCCGAGCCTGGTTCAGAGAGGTGTGGAATAAAGAATGGGCCGCTGCCACTACCGGTTGCACCCACTATACGCTACAGCCAAATTGTTCCTTGTCGTTTCCTCAGGATGATCTCCCACTGTGGGCTGTTTGGATTCTTTCCCACCTCCGTACGGGCCATTCCCTTCTTGGTGACCATCGGTACAGGATGGGTTAGATTGGGTCTGCCGCATGTCAGTAGTGTGGAAAAACTCAGACGCCAGAGCACATTCACTTGAAGTGCGGAGCTCTTCGTCAACAATCGCTAATGATATCTGGTTGCATACAGGCGTCGCAGCATGTGGGAAGTCTGCTTTCCCAGTTGGCTGCCTCGGTTACAAGCACCAGACTGTGCACAGTAGAGGAATTTGTACGATAGTCTGGGATTAGGATATAGATTGGGCCAAACGGTGACACTCCTTCTTCCACATAGTTCTGTATATTTCTGTTTCCGTTTCTGTTTCAATTTTGGTTCCTGTGTTCCTCCTAGTGGTTGTATTATGAGGCTTTGTGGTTGTGTTGTAATGGTCTAGATATAGTCTAAATGGCAGCTTGTTAGCACACGGTTGTATTTGACCCTTTGTAGTAAGGCACGTAGCGAAAGGCCGAGGCCCTAGAAATAAATTCAAATTCAAATTTACTATTTCGATTTTTTAACGTAACAACCTATTCACTACAGAAATGTTTACTGGTCGTTAAAATCTTTCCTTAATATACTCAGATCAAAGCTTTATATTGTAAAAAGATTACGTTTAACTTAAGTCGTATCGTTTCTACGTATTCCATTCCGTCAATGATATTGCTGCGAAAATACTAAGTCATCAAAAGTTGGATGCTATCCTTCAAAGATTTTTCAAATACCAGAAAACTGGATATAACCATGCCTTCACTTAAGTAACGGTAAAGGCTGTATTATGATAAAGATGTGACTACATGCACAAACTCACACATCCTCAGATGATAGGAAGTGACATCATTAACCCATGCAATGGTCAATCCCTACATGATGTCATTACCCTGCTCCACTTGAATGGGACCCTTTGTGACCGCACCACATGGGATCATCCCATACCATCATTGAAGCCACGGGCGATGGATGCCTCGTACCCTGATATACCCCAAGCTCACCACACATAATCCATGCACCCGACTCACAAAGCTTTGGGGTGTTCAAATTCTACCAAATTATTGGTAATTTCTTTGTGATAGTTACGTCACCCCACGGTCGTCCCACGTTATGTCACCGCATGGATGCCCACTCACCATCCTACCATATGACCAACTTGTGACATCAAGTTGCATAAAAATCTATGTATTTTCGTAACGTTACCCACATTCTTACTGATGGGTTGTTGAAAACACCCATCACTTTGTGATATCATTACAAAATACCCACAGCCCCCAACTGAGGTATGTAAATTCTTTCAAATTATGTATATATTCGACATATGTTTTATGGTTTATATCGGTCTGGCTTCGAACACGTATGTCCCGATCGCTAACCAAGGATAAACCATCTTTGTTCCTGAAAAAATCTCTAATTTTGACACCCAGTGCTTTTAATAGGTTTCAAGATTGCCAGCCCCAAACCAATCGTCCTAGACACTTCAAACGCAGTATGAACCTATCTGGAGACACCCTCTGGGCATCCAAAAAATTAAGACTTATAGACTTAGCCATCTGGCTTCCAACGCGCTCATCTCCGTCGTAAGGAACACCTGCCTTTGGCTCTGAAACCACGGTACACAACTAGCGAGAAGATATGTACATCACCTCGCACACTGATGCAGCAGTTTCGTCCAATGTTTCATAGATGTTCAAATTCCCACACGCCAACCAATTCGTTCTAGACACTTCATATTCGATGTGCACCTAACTGAAGGCACAACATCGCCCCTAAAGTTCATAGCTGTACTACTGATAGTATGAAATACCAACTTTTGATACCCAGTGCTCCCTACAGCATGCAAGTCTGCTAAACCCAAACCAAACGTCCTAGCTACTTCTCACTTGGTAAGCCTCTAGCTGGAATCACCCGTTGAGGTTCATAAAATGTTTAAGGTTCTACGCTAATTACCAAGGTAGCTAATAAATAACCCAACTTTCATTATAGGCCTACTATGTAAGACCAATGTTAAATACTTCGATCATCAATAGCGGCGGTATGAAACAAGTTAGGGCCTAGGGGTATGCTAGAAATAGAAATGGAAAGAGACGATGCACGGGGCATCCAAATACCCAAGCGGCAGACGTGAAGTGTAAGAAGTACCACCATTAATACAGTTGTTTTTTGCCGTGTGAGGAAGGAAGCCGGAGAACCCTGAGGAAACCCTCGTGCAATGCGCTGGAAACAACCGGAGAAAACCCCATACATATACACTTCCAATCACAGTATCCATCCTGGGTCTGTACGAAGCCAGAGGTATACTTGGACCATGACGCCTATCGAATCTGATGCCCCAGTGCTCGCAGCTACCCGTGCACCCATGCTAGATCGCTTTAGGGGGCGAAATACCCCTGGCCACCCACTCTCAGAACTAAAGCTCGGATAGTTACAGAAAAAAAGTATGCCTGTGGAACAGCCATTTTGGGCAAGATGGACTTTTTGTGGGATTGGCTGACCTTGGTTAGTAGTAAATAGTGCTGCTCACAAGGAGCACATGGGTAGGCTTGAATGCGCAGGGGTGGGGGGGGGCGAAACTTACCCTGACTCATCGATTCGTTAAGCCGACACTGGTGGTTTTTAAGAAATCACACTCTGAAGGGGCACCCGTAACATTTGTAATGTAATTCTCCTGGCTGAGCAAGGTTATTAGCGAATATCTCTGCTCCAGGGTGTGCACAAACTTATGGATAGGATTGAAATGCGCAGAGGATTAGACCTACACTGACACAGAGTTTCACGAAACCCACACTGCTGGTTTTGAGGAAATCACCCTCTGAAGGGCACCTGCAACACTCGTAATGATAATTCTGCTTGATCGAGTGAGGTTATTCATGAATAGTGCCACTCACAGGGTGTAAACGAACTTGTGGAAAGGCTTGAAATACAGGGGGACGAGACGCATTAGCACACCGAATTTCGTGATGCCCACAGTACTAATTAGAACAATATTTTGATTTAACCGATATCTTTATCACTTGAAATGCTAGGAAAAGTGCATTTCTAGGTACTTAAGGCCTTGCAGCCCCCTTCAGCCTCACTTTGGGAGCTAGTCCCTTAACCAGCTACAACTCTTCCTGAAGTGTGCCACTCTGCTAGAAGCCCTGATTAGAGTATCCTTGAACCACTGGACAACAACTCCTAAGGATAGAACACGTGGCCCTGGAATAAACCCTGACTTGACCATCCTTTCTGGCATTCTGGGCATTCTGGTGGGAACTGATCTTGATAATTTGCTGATGACGTAAATTTGTCATTGCCCATGATTAGTAATGATGATCATCTCATTCTACAAACTGCTACGATGGGTGTCTCTGATTGGCTGGAGCATGGTAATTACCCCTGTCTACTGGCAAATGCAGTGTCTTCCATATAGGAAGTAGAAATGAGGCCTTGTGCTACAGTCTTTCTGTGCAACCTCTGCGTGCTGTCAATGAACTTAAGAACCTTAGGGAATGGTTCTCATTCGACTTGAAATTCACTACCCATTGTTGCCTTATTGTTAAATCTGCAAATCAGCGTCTAGCTGTGGCCAAGTGTTGTTTTTTGTCGGTGTCGGTTAAACCCCTATTTGGGCCTTCAAGGTTTACGTTAGATCCATCCTTGAAATGCCAGCCCAGTATGGTCACCCTACCTTTTGAACGATGTCAAACATATTTAATCTGTTCAACGACGCTTCATGAAATCCCTAAAGGGTTTGAATAAATGCCGTACTGCAAACGCCTTGAAGCTACGAAATGGGTTATTTGAGCTTCGTAGGATGCTTAATTATGATTTTTTATTTTTTTTTATCTTAAGTTTGATAATAGGACTAGAGGTCATGGTCTAAAACTGATTTGCCTTCAATCCCAGCTAAACTGTCGTAAGTCTTTATTCTTTCAAATGAGGTGGTGATGGCCAGCTCTGTACCCACTTTTATACGAAAACATAATGATTGTGATATGGGGCACTTTCTTTGTTTTTGAGGGGTGGGTTCCCCCAACTGGGCTAAACCTATTTAACTTGTGTTGTTGACATTGGGCCTCTGGCTCTATGCCTATCTTATTTTATTCTCATACCACATACATTTGTTTTATTTTTATAATTTTAATTGAAAAGGGGCCTCTGGCTCTGTGCTGTTTTTACCTTTTTTACCTGTCCCCTTCTTTTTGGCGTCCTAAATGCTGCCCCACGTATCCCCATTCTTAAGGCTGAATATTAGCGACTCTTTAGAGTCCTTTTCAGTCCTGTGTGCTCTTGCACCTAATATTATTATTATTATTATTATTATTAACGCTAGGTGGCGATTTTACAGGAGCTGTCTGTCATTGCTCTCTGTATTTTTTTGTGTGTTTTCGCCGTTTTTTGTGAGATTGCAGAATGGATTGATGATTTGCAGCATTTCTCGAGATCAGCGTGGCTTTGTTGAGCCCTCTCTGAATTTTCTTGGACCTTGTGGTGAGTTTTTATCAGTGTTTTAACTTCTGAACTGACGAATGTGGTTCTCCGGATCAGCTGCTCTCGTGTGTTATAGCCGCAAATGACGTCACAATGTTAAACTTCTTTCTCAAACTTCACCTGTTTCCTGAGTGCAATGTGAATAAAAGACTGGATTGATTTTCAAATCCGGTTTTGTACACTTGTGCAAACTTCTGCAAACTATCTTTATTGCTAGTAGATACTTTTGCATTGATATTTTTGTTTTCGTAGTGTTGAATCGACGCGAGTCTCCCTCCCCGACTTTCTCTTTTCGATGACGTCTGACATTCCAACGAACGGGAGCATTCATAGATGACGTCTATTCAAAAACGCGTCGTAAACATTGCGCTCAGATGGCGCGATGTGGGGAATGCGAAAACAAACTAGGGAGCCAAAACGATTTCGTGATCTGTACGGGGTGCAACAGTAAATATCACTATCAATGTGCGAAAATTAGTGTATCTACTTGGACCGGAAAGAGTCAAAAGAAAAAGGAAGAATGGAGATGTCCGAACAGATGTCGTAAAAATGATAAAAAAAACAAAGAAAAAATAAATGTATTAGATGTAAATGAACACTCGGAAGATGAAGAACACGATCAGGAAGTTGATCAAAATGTACCAAGCGATAAAACGTCAGAGCAGGAAAAATCTCAAATTAAGCTTGCCGACCAAATTGGAGGGAAAAGCGACTCAGAAATATTACGTATGATTTGCAGAAAACTTGATGATATGGAAGAAACGAAAAATGAAGTAAAATCAATAGTTACTTCTCTGAATTTTTTGTATAAGAAAAATGAAGAAGTTGAAGAGGAAAATAAAGCTCTGAAAATTTCCATGAAAGAAATGGAAAAACGTATAACAATTTTAGAGGAAAAGAAAGCAGAGCAAGAAAAATTTATCGAAGAGTTGAAACAAGGAACCAATGAAAAGGACCAGTATGAACGAAACCGTAATCTTGAGATTAATCAGCTTGACTGGTTCCCTGATGAACAAATTCCAGACATCGTAGGAAGACTTGCACATGCTTTCGGTGTTACCTTCTTTAAACATGAAATGATTGACGCAGCACATCGGTTACCGAATAAGAACAAATCAAAAACAAGTACATTGCTTCTACAGTTTAAGCACAGAGACTGCAGGGATGCTTGGCTCCAGGCCAAAAAAAAAGTTGTAACTAACAATAGCATATACAATAATGGAAATGGAAACCGTGTTTATTTAAATGAAAACATGACCCCATACTACAGACAACTATTCTGGAAGGTTAGAACGCAAGCAAAAGAAAAAGGTTTTAAGTTTGTTTGGTTCCTCCGTGGAAAAATTATGGTAAAAAAAAATGAAAATGATCGAAATGTGTTTATTGTCTGGAAGGAAAGTGATTTAACTCAACTTTCATAGAACCAATAGGCCCTGTGAATGATATTCTTGATTGTGACTCTTCGCTTACTGAGATTAAAAAAAAAATTGGAAATGATAACATAAAAATTTTTCATAACAACATACGAAGTCTCAGGAAGAATTGGGATCTTTTTAATTTTGAATTGGATCGTACTAATATTGATTGGGAGGTAATTTGCCTTACGGAAATTAATATTAAAAATGATGAAATTCCATTTTATAATCTGAAAAACTACGTTAGTATCGCAAATACTCGTGATTCCACTAAAAGAGGAGGAGGCATTCTTATTTTTATTAAAAAAGACTTGTTTTTTTCACACGAATGTATGAAAATTGATGGAAATGACACAATCAAAGTTGATATATCATTTAACAATAAAACAGTCTGCCTTCTTGCGGTGTATCGCCAACCTGGAAATAGCAAAATAATTTTTTTGAAAGATTTTAAAAATTGCTTAAACGGTATTAATGAAAATTATAAGAATATTATTATAATGGGTGATATAAATATTGACATTATAATTAATAAACCAAATAAACAAGATAAACTTCAAATTGAAAACTATGAAACTATGCTTGCTGCAAAAGGTTTTGAAAATAAAATAAATACAGCAACAAGAGAAGAGTATTTAAATAATGTTTTAGTCAGTTCCTGTTTAGACCATTTCTTTGTAAAGTCAAAGGATTTTACTTCAAAAGCATTTACCTGGTTAAAAAAGATTTCAGATCATTATTTTACCTTTTTATGTTTAAATTGTCAAAAAAGTGTTAAAACCCATGAACCAAGAATTAATTTTACTAGGTTTAATGACAAAGAAATTATTTCGGCTTTAAATGCTACAAATTGGAATTTTTTGACTAAATATGAGCATCCTAATGACATTTATGAAAATATTCATAAAACAATTAATGAAATTTATTATAAAAATGTCTTGGTACACAATCGTAAAATGAGGCCATCTAATGAAAAACCAAGAAAAGGCTGGATAAATGACGAGTTAATTAGAATGATCAACGAAAAAAATAAATTATGGGATGAAATTAAGAACAAACATGTTAATGAAAATAAAATTGAATCTTATAGACGAATGAAAAATAAAATTCAACATAAAATACAAGTGGCAAAACAAATTTATTATAAAAATAAACTGAAAGATGCAAATAATGATAATAAAAAACTTTGGGATGAAGTAAATCAGATCATTAGTAAGAAGAAAAAAGATGGAATTGATGAACAAATAATAAAATCTTTTAAGGATAAAACCACAACTGTAGTGGCAAACATTTTTAATAAGGATTTTGCATTAAAGGTACCATCTCTACAAAAAAAATATGCTAAAAGAAAAGCTGCTTATAAAAAGTCTAAGAAATATTCAAATAACCAAATACAAAATAAAGTTGCAAACACAAAGAATCTTTTCTTGACTGATGTAAATGAAGGTGAAATTATTCTTATTATTAAAGAGTTAAAAAATTCCTATTCTACTGGTATTGATGGTTTTAAACTTCATCATTTTAAAAACAGTTGCGAAAATTCTGCTGTATTTCTAAAAATCCTAATTAACAAAATTATTGAGCATGAGTATTGGCCAGACAAACTTAAAACACAAATACTTAGACCTTTGTTTAAAAAGGGTAAAACTAATTTAACAGAAAATTATAGACCAATCTCTTTATTGCCAGTCATCAGTAAAATTGTTGAAAAAGTTATCTCAAATAAAATTCTGAATTTTCTAAATAAATACAAATGTCTTTCAAATTTCCAATTTGGCTTTCGTAAAAAACTTAGTACTACCACAGCACTCTCGGAAATTAATGAAATTATTACGACTGCACTTAACCAAGGAAAATATGTTGGCACAATACTGATCGACCTTCAAAAAGCTTTTGACACAGTTAACCATGAGATTCTCCTGGTTAAATGCGAAAATATGGGCCTTAGAGGAAAAATTTTAAATATTATTAAAAGCTACCTAAATAACAGAAAAGCATGTACTAAAGTTGGCAATGAATACAGCAATACTGAAGATATTCTTTTTGGAGTTCCACAGGGTTCAGTTCTTGGTCCTCTACTTTTCTTAATTTATATCAATGATGTTGAAGATATTATTGATAAATCAATTATTATTATGTTTGCTGACGACATTATGTTGCTTTCTATAAATTTTGATTTTAATGAAATGATGAACAATTTACAAAGTGAATTTGATAACATTAATGATTGGTTTATGAAAAATGAAGTTTTTATTAGTGAAGATAAAACTGTTCAGCTTCTTATTAGAACTCCACATTTAAAAAAATTTAATGACAGATCAATCTGGATTCACTCAGACCGTTGTACTTCATTAGTAAATGGTGACATTTCAAATTGTCATTTAACATGCTCTACCTTGAAACGCGTTCAAAATGCTAGATATCTTGGGATCGAAATTGATTCTTATTGGAAATTTGAAAACCACATTGATCTTCTCATTACTAAGCTTAGACAAATCATGCCAAAACTGTATCAAGTTCACAATATATTAAATATTAGGAATAAAATTGTTATCTACAGAGCATGGATTGAAAGTCTTATCAGATATGGTATTGAAATTTATGGTTTCGCTCCAAATTATCTTATTGAAAAACTTCAGAGAACACAAAATAGAATTGTAAGAATACTTTTTAAAAATTTGAATGGAAAAACTACTGACGAGATCTATGTTAAAAACAACATCTTACGCATTACTTAGCTGAGAGATTTTTGCATTCTTCAAAAGAATTTTTTTACTTTCAAAAACAATAAACAACAACTTGGAAATTGTTTACTCCGTAAGTCATCTGTTAAATACAAAATTCCAAAATGGAAAAATGAATATGGTACTAGGAATAAGTCCTACTTTTTGCCATCTATTTTTAATAAATTACCAGCAAATATTTTATTAATTAATAATTACAATGCACTTAATAAAGCATTAAAAACACACATGATGCATGATTTAACATAGGTATGAAGTAGGAATGTTTGTTTAATTTGTATGTATTGCCTTTTTTCGTTTTTATTCGTTGTTACTCGATGCATTCTTTTTTTTTAATCTTGTACATAAGTTTAGTTTTAATTCACGTAATTCTTTAAATTCATTTTAACCTGTACATATCCTTAATTTTACATAAGTTGATTATAAATATTGCATACAAAAATGAAACTATATAAGAAATGAAATAGATAAATGAACAATATTGTGAATGTTATTTATATATTTTTGTTAAATTATGTAATACTATAGTGTATTGCTGCTCACACAAGTTTTTTCTAAAAACTTCGAGCATTATCAGCAATAAAGATATATTATTATTATTATTGTTATTATTTTTATTATTATTATATTTAATATAATGAAACCAATATAACAACAGAAAAAAGCATTGAAATTTGACAAAATTTGTTAACATGTAATTGTATTTTTAATATTAATTTCTATTTGTATTTTTTTGTATTTACATAAATTTTAATTTGTATTTTGCTTGCACACACAAGTCTTATGTAAGACTTCGTTCCTGTACATAACAACACGTACAATAAAAGCATTATTATTATAATATATTATATTCTTCCTTGTACCGGACATAGTGGGATTTCACAAGTGCTGCATCGGCAGTCGATTTTTCAGCTGGGACAAGGCCTCATTTCCACCAAGAAGCCTTTTAGAATGCCAGCAGCCATGTTGGGTGTTCCATTTTCCACCTGGGACCCCAGCCTTCAATTAGTAACCAATAGACAACCTGAGTAGGTGTGAGTATTAAGACCTGTGTAGAAGTAGCAATAACTTCTATATTGCAGTGGCAAATAATTTGAATCAGTCAGTGCCTTTTTTATTGAAAGATTTTTTGTGTGCCTGTTAGGCAAGTGCCTTGTGACTTTAACCAAGTGGGATTTTGCCTAGATAACCCTTGGTTTGTGTAGGCTACTCAGTTATAGCTTTGAAGTGACTTTTTATAGCCTAGAGGCCTAAACTTCCAATATTCTGCTATTTTGTGCCAAGGTATACTAGATCTAAGCCATATTTAGACCCTGACTCTTGGAATTTAAGTTTGAACCCTTATAAGATAGGGAAAAAGCCTTGGGCTAGAAAGGAACAGGCAGCTTGCATGACTACCCCTATTCTTTCGCCAGCTGTGGAATCACAATTACGGGTAACCCATCAAGATTAGTAGCTCAGTTCCCTCCTGCTAGCCCTCAAGTTCAGTTAACACCTAATTTGGGTTTAAATACTACAGCAGCGGGCCTAAATGTTAGTGTGTCAACCCCTACAGCGAATTTACCAAATGTTGGTCAGTTATTTCCACCTGTGCCAAGTTGTTCTAACATTGTAGGATGTGGTCATTTGTGCCAAGTGTGCCTTCAGATGTGAATTAGCCTTTCCTGTCTTCTTTTCCTCTTACTTGTACAGTTTCTACAGCAACTTCTGCTAATTTACAAAAAAAAGCAGGTAGTTCCAGTGACCCTAATATGGACTTATCCTTCTGGACAAGTTCAGACATGTTCTATTCAACCAAATGACCCAGTGTTTCAAACGTTTGGCAAGCCTTCAGTGACTTTGTCTTCAATACCATATTATTCTGCACCCTTGCCTGGACCAAGCCAAGTGTAACATATGTGCCTACCTTTGTGCTAAATTACTTTAGCAAACCTACTTCTGTGAGTAATTCTACTGATGCTACCATCTTAGATTTGAGAGCTAAAATGGCTTCAGTAGTTAATTTTTTATGGGGAGGTACAAATCCTGTTGGTTGGCCAGTTTCAGGTGGTCTCCCTAAGCCACCATTAACTTCAACAACTAATGTATTAATTCACCTGTTATGACACCAAGTAATAACCTAGTTGGTGGTGGTTCAGTGAGAACCCGCAATGGGTAGCTTTTTAGTACCACACTGTCAACCTCCCTAGCTTACTATAGTAATAGTACCATAGTTCAGGGTTGAATATTGTCATATACGCAAGCCATACCTGTCATGCGACTTATAACATGTAAAGTTATAAAAGATCATGCAAGGAGAATTAAATGTCGTTTCAGTTTTAGCCTACAACCTACAACAGAGTAAGTTCCTTTCATTATGCCTAAGTAGAATTCACGAATGTGTATGGTCAAATACACTACTAATGGCGATGAGCCGGTGCTTAAGGCATTTTAAATTTAAAAGTCTAGCTTATTAGGTTCTCAACCACGAATGTGCTCAAAATTTGTGGGTAAGTTGCAATTTTATTTTTATTCGGCAATGAAAATTAGTGCTTTGTGGAACTGTCAGAGTTCAGCTTTTTTCAAAAAAAGGGAACCTGGGTTTAGGAACGTATGTGGTACTGATGATAATAGTTAAAATCAATACCTTATAAACGAGAACTGGAGGGGGCAATTAAATTCATGACATTTAATTTTTACAAGGGTTGTATCCCGGTGTGACGTGCTGGCGTGCTCCACCGTTTGTACCATAAAATGGAAGAGCATGATTGAAAAATGCAATCTAATTAACTCTCGTAGATTTAATAGTGCCGTGCCCTTATTCAGGTTGGTTGTGCCGGTGTTCCTTTTAACACCACAGAGTTTATGTGTAAACGATGAATTTAGTTCTGTGCCGGCTGCGAAGGCCTACTGTGTTGTTTTGTTAATGGCATTTGAGAAGTGTTGAAAACATTTTAAAGCCTAGTAAATCTGATTTAATTCTGTAGGCGGTTGAGTTAAATACTAGGTAGGCTACGGTAAATTTAATGGCTTAGTAGATAGGCATTCCGTACTGGTAGTCTCGAGTGGCTCCCAGTTTAATTTAAAGTTAAGTGGGATTGTTATTAGATTAGATTAAATTAAATTTAATTTTTTATAAGCTTTAATTATAACCTTATATAATATTTTATATAATATTTTATATAATATAAAATTATAATATTTAGTTTTTATAACCTGAAACGGGTGTTCATGACTGTAGTTACTGTTCCGTCAACAGGTCAACTTTAGTTGTAAAGTAAATTCAGAAGTGAGAGTTAGCTCTAGTGCAAGCTTAAACTTGAATTTAAATCCCGGTGTCAGCAGCTCTGACGAAGATTTAAACATGGTTTTTAAATCAGCATGGCTGTATTCTGAATTTGATGGCGAAAACGACACATGGGAAAAATATTCCAACCGGATTGGGGACTATTTTATAGCCAGAAAAGTAGAAGCAGGCGACCAGATTGATTTATTAATGGCATCTGTCGGAAGTAAAATGTTTGATAGAATCATGAATATTATTTCTCCTGCTTTGCCAAACTCCATGACTTATGATGCTTTAGCAAAAGCTGTTATGAATGATATTGAACCTGTACCGTCAGTGGTATCAAAAAGGGTAAATTTTTTCGCAGGTCACAGAAAACCAAAGAAAGTATTAATGAATACCTAGCCTCTTGAAAGATTCTCACAAAGTTTTGTGACTTTGATAAAATTACTGACATCAAAAATGAGATAATTAGAGAGCGCCTAATGGGGGGGGGGGGTATGGTTTAAGACCATCCAGCGCAAACCCTTGAAGCAGACTATGAATTTGAAGGCTGATATATCTTTAGTATTATCCTTAGAATCTGCAGAAATTGATCAAGGACTAATTAGTGCAAACAATTTTTTATCTCACAAACCGAAAAAAACCCAAAATCGTAGTAAGTCTAGTAAAGACCTAGTTTCCGTTTGCTGTGGAAAATACGAGCATGTAAAAACAAGATGTAAGGACAAAGATTACGTCTGTGGTCGTTACCACACTGCTGGCCATTTAAAAATCGTATGCCAAAAAACCAGTAGTAGTAACAAGTCTTCTAAAACTGTAGAACACTCAAAACCAAGCTCAAGTACTAATTTTACGGCTAAGCCTAAAAGTAAAGTAAAATACAGTTATAAAAAGAAAGTACATCATGTAAACCGGAAAACTTACAGCGGGTCAGATGTTGACACTGATAATTCAGAGTCTGTTTTGGGAAGTGAAAGTGAATCTGCTGATGATTATTTGGTTCAAAATAATACAATTGGAATATGCAGAACTGCTGACTGGACTTCAATTCCCCTTTCAACTAACAAAATAGTTAACAGTTGTTAAAGCTATGAAAATCCACAAATCGATTATGCCTCTCAGCGTTAATGGAGTTAAACTCCGAATGGAACTTGATTCTTGGGCAGACGCAACAATAATACCAATTGGGAGGCATGAAAAATATTCTGCGTATTACCCATTAAAACTCATTGTGTATTCTATCCACTCATACACCGAAGGAGTGGAAAACACGATTTACACAGTTAGCTCAAAAGTCATTATCAAAGGTCAAACTGAAACCCTAGAAGCGTTAGTATCAAAAATGTATAAACCTGCTTTAAAGGAATACTAAACCCTCCAACAATGAATTTTTTTATCGATAGTTTAGATACTGGAATTAATGTTACCAGTCATCTGACGTCAATAGGTGTCGTTTTTTAAGCCGTACGAATTTTTAAACCACCTGATTTAAGCAGACAATGCACAAGCTCTGGAGAAAATCCCGTTTGAACTACAAGTCGTACCGTCACTACTTTTAGGCACCGTCCACAGCTCTCTGTGTGACCTGCAAGTGCGCCAGAAACAAAACGGCATCACCATGGACTTCGACTTCATTTCCGGTTAACTTGTTTGCCGCGAAATGCGAAAACATCATGCTGTCGTGCATAGTGAAAGAGTGTGAAAGTTCGTCAAACCACAAAATAAGTTTGTTCAGCTTACCGAAAGCCTAAAACGATGTCATCCGGCTGCGGAAGTGGTGTTGGTAGACATGTTTGTGTACAAGCAGAGAATGGTTGCCCGTACTGCTCGAAGTAAAGGGATGTGCTCCGCATTTCTGTTGAATGTTTTTACGTCACGTTGCATCACGTAACCTCCACAGTCGCGAGCTCTTGTGGTGCTACTTTTGGTTGGGTGTTTTAAAAAACGCAGTTATTTTAATTTATTATGATGTAAGTAAGAAGGCAAGCGGCATTTTATAAATTTTGAAGGGGTTTTTAGGGTATTAGCTTTCATTAAAAAAATGGGAAAAGTGAGGGGTATTCCTTTAATGAGAAAAGATTCGTTGTCAATCTTCAGAATTAATTTTGACCCCTGTTACGAATTACAAACTAAAGTTAAGAAGCGTGTCAAGAAGCTCAAAGCTAAAATTTCAGTTGTAGACACAGCAGAAATCGTTAAGGGTTTCCCTGAGTTATTTAGTGAGGGAATGGAAAATTCAAGGTTTATAAAACAAAGATGCAGTTAAAGGCCGATGGTAAACCTGTGTATTGTCGTGTGAGACCAGTTCCTTTGGCACTTAAAGAAAAGGTCAATCTGGAAATTAAATGCCTGGTGGGCTCAGGAAATCTGCAGCCTGTGGAGGCCTCAGAATAGTCGAAGCCGATCGTGATCGTGCATAAGCCTACTGGAAAAAGAAATTAGTATTATTGGCGATTACAAAACCACCGTCAATCCACAATTGGAGGTTGACCATTACCCGGTGTCTACAGCTGCAGAATTATTCAGCGAATTAGCAGGTAGTGACACATTTTCCCTTATCAACCTTACGGATGCCCTAGCAAAAATGAATCATCGTTTAAGCTTGGTAATTTAGATAATACCATGGTACCCTAAGTACAACTAAGTTCGGGTCAATGTTATCATGATTAAACCTGCATCCATTTTTTTGCCACCGTGCCATGATTCAACCAATCCAAAGTTATTTTAACCATGGTTTATCACTCAATAAACCATCATAGCTTTGAAACAATTGAATGTACATGTTTCTTGACCATGATTCATTTTGAATCCAACCAAGGTAATAACCATGGTTTGGCACTGAACTCAAACCTCAATTTAACCATGGTAGTAAGCATAGTACATCCACAATTTTGTTCATGTTTTAATGGAATTAAACCAACTTACCAAAATTAGGTACGTATTAAAAAAGACATCATTTTTAGTTACTTGCAAAAATTTAGCTATAAAATTAAACGTTTGTGATACACTGTTATCACCATGTTTAACATACGTTTAACCCAAAAAATCTATTCATTGTCTTGAAGCGTGGTGAAGATGGTATTACCATTGTAAAATCATTTAAGCTAAATTTTTTAATATGGCTCAATTTTAATGAACCTTTGGTACTAACCATGGTTTCAGACGAATATCACCATGGTAAAATCACGCTGAACAAGTTTTTACTAAGGTGCAACCTCAATTGAACCTTGGGTGAAACAAGGTTCACCCAACGTTTTAAATGAAGACTTCCTTGTCAAACCAGGCTGAGCAATTTTTGACTTTTGCCCGACCACAGTTGAAACTTTGATAAAAACCATGGTTCCACTTGAGGGATACTAAGGTAAAATCATGCTGAACAGTTATTTACAGTGGTCCTACTTTACTAAACCATAGGTTAAAACCATGGTTCCAAACGAGGATAACCATAGTAAAATCATGAACTATTTTTTTGGAGAATGTTGAAGGTTCAATTGAGGTTTCATTACAGTAAAAAAAATCACATGATTTTACGTATGAATCTTCAGTTACAACCATGGTTCAATTAAGGATGGTTTTATCGGTAGATTACCTTCGTATAATCATTCTTGCGAATTACACTGTGGTCCAACCCCTGTTTAACTATGGGTACAACGATGGTTTAAAACAAAGATTTCCATGATAAAATGCAGATCATTTTTACCTGTGGAGTTACCTCAATTGAACCATGCATATAAACCATGGTTTCGAATGAAGAATACCATGATAAAATCATGATAAGCAAACTTTCACTCTGTTAGACCAGCCTCAAAATAATCTTAGTAACAACCATGCTTTCAAGTGAAGATTGCCACTGGTACAAATCGTAATGAACAAGTTTTTACCATGGTACAACCTCATTTGGTAAAATATTGCTGAATAATATTTTACTATGGTTCAACCCCAATTGAAGCTTGGGTAAAACTTTGGTTTCAGTTGAAGAGTACTACGGTAAAATCACACTGAGAAGGACTTTACCAACTCAACAGTGCCTTAAGTAAAAACGAAGAACCCATGGTAAAATTACCCTGAACAAGTTTTTACTAAGGTGTAACCTGGATTGCACCTTGGTTGAAACCTTTGGTTTAAGTGAATATTGCGTTTGCAAATTTATTCTGAGCAATTTTTCACTATGGTCCAACCTCAGTTGTAATTTGGTTAAAAAACATGGTTCCAGACGATGAAATACCACAGCAAAATCATGCTGAACAATCATGCTAAATTCATGAGATCATTTTTTTTACACTGCGATGACCTGAGGAAAATACATGGTTTAATCTGAAGATTACCTTCGTATAATTATGCTGAGCAATTTTTTACTGTGGTCCAACCTTGGTTGAATCGTGGGTAAAACGTGTGGCTTTAAATGAAGATTATCACGATAAATTCATGGCGAGTAATTTTTTACTACGGTCTAATATCAGTAGAACATGGAGTAAATCATGGTTTTAAACTAAGATTATCATGATAGAATGCCAACCTCAATTGAACCGTGGGTAAAAATCTTGGTTTAAAACCATGGTAAAATCACTATGAGCATGTCTGTGCTGTGCCGGTCCAACTCAAATGAACCTTGGCTCAAAACCATGGTATTAAATGAAGATTACTATTGTGATATCATAACTGGGCAATTGTTTACTGTCTTTTAACTGTAATTAAATCTTGGGTAAATTGCTATGTTTCAAACAAAGATTACCATGGTAAAATCGTGTTGAGTAAGATTTTACAGAGGTGCAACCACAATTGAACTGTGGTTGAACACCTTGGTTTTCGGTGAAGAGCCTCTTTGCCAAATCAAGCTGCACAATTGTTTGCTGTATTGGTGTAAACATATTTTGTAATTATATTATGCTTTAACATAGGTTAAACCGTTAGAAATGATGTGTTTTAACAGGGGTGAAACCATGCCTAAACAGAGGTTTATACGCCTTTTTACAATAATTTGACATACAGATGTAGGATCTGCGCCTATGAACGCCTGAAAAAAATGTGACGTTATAGCACTTCCTAACTTATGTACAAAAGTTACTTGCTTATAAAGAGGTTCACACTGCTTAAAAATGTATGCCAATTAACTATTTAAAGAAAATTCTACCTTGGCTTAATTTTAGCAGCAGCAACTAAAATAGAAATCTGAAAA